>JBBPFJ010000330.1:0-19756 GCA_037975025.1 Excoecaria agallocha | reverse complement strand
GTCACCACCAAGAAAGCACTATAAAATAAATAAATAAATAAATAATCATAATACAAAGAAAAAAATAAAAACAATCAAATAGATATTTTGCACTTTACACAAAATGTGTAATCATATACATCGTAGTTTATGAATCCACTAAATTTTATATTTCTCAGTTGCTTTACTAATTAAAGACCACAATTTTTACCTTTTACAAGAACCAATACAGAGATATCCTATAACATAAAGTCAATTGCAGCATATGCAAGCATCAGATACGCAGTCAATATATTTCAAAACTATTAGCAAATTGAAGGCCTGTCATGATATTTTATGTCGATTGCATTCTAATTTAGGAGGTCAATACTGACAAATTTTACTTCAACCTATCCATTCGATTGCCAAGACAATCTTTTATCACAAAAATGACTATAACCATGCCAGAAGGAAAATGGAAATTCCCCAAGAAAATAAAAAATTAATTGCATGTTTCAGTCTGCTCAACTTTAATGTACATTTAAAGCCTTAGAGTTGTCAAATAGTGCTAGTTCCTAATATCAAAATCTCTCTAAACTAAAATCAACAATGTCTAGATCCAACCACAAAGCTACTCCGATTGCTAGAAGAAAGCAATACCAGAATAATTAGCATGGACAAAAGTTCAACTTTGAAAATGAGAAAATGATAAGAATGTGAATGCATATAATAAGCTACTGCATAATATATAACCCACCTGTATGAGGCCCTTTACTCGCCATACATTATGTTTCAAAACTACAATACGTGAATCATCCGGGTGCAAAGCTCGCATCTCTTGTCTCACAGACTCTATACAGACATTGTGCTCAGATGAGAGCTGAATGGACAAAACTTCCCCTGTTGCTTTCACAGCTCTACCTAAAACAGCACGAGAATCACCAAGATTGGCAATATAAAGGTTTCCACCACAAACAACACCAACCAAACAACATGACCCCACTGCTGCAATTTGAGGCTTCATAGGCCATTGTTTTGTAACAAGTGAGAGAAAACCCTCTTCTGTTGCTTGAAATGCCTTCCGTATTACATCCACTGACATAGACTGTTGCTCCGAAGTAAACCCTAGAGACAAGCATATAATCTGATAAATTTAGTACATAGAATCTATCTGAACATCCAAGATCCTTCAAAAAAAAAAAATACCTGTCTAAATGATGAAATTGTTACATTTTATCTTTTAAATTATCCAAAACTAATTAAAGCCACATATACCATCCTTTCATTCCACAGCACCTAAACCAGTATTTTCATAAGAAATATTCAGAATTTTTCCAAAACTGAATCTTGCCTTTTCCGGCAAGTATAAGAACAGTAACAAAAGGTCCAAAACTAGGAACCATCATAAAGGAGAAGGGAAAAAATCTACTAAATTCTAAGCTACTTACTCTTCAGATGCTGAAAGAGGTGATCGTTGATATAGCGTGATGTTTCAGGTCCCCCATGCCCATCATAAACTCCAACGAATGTGCCATATGGGCCAGACTCATGTAAGCTCAAACTGCCTGACTCAATCTGGCTCTGATCTTCAAGTAAATTGTTGGCCTGCACTACTGCCATTGAAAACTCACCATTAAAGTGCTGTCCATGGTCCTTGTACCACAATAGCCCATCTTGGCGACCACTACTATCCGAGTTGGTGTGCACATATCGATCGGACCTTGGCCGAAAGCAGGCCCTTAAAAAGTTCATCAACCCAGATAACATCCCTCATCTCATCCAAAAAACCCTCCAAATCATCCACATTTAATAAACAACCTAAAAAACCTCTAACCCAGGATCGCACAGCAGTAGCAAATTCTATGCTTCTTTACTTCACAAAATAGTTTGTAGGCACTACAACAAAATTAACAATAACAAGGGTAAACAAAAATAAGCAAGCTTATTAACTGGACATAAAAATAAAACATCAATCCAAACCTTTCGGCCCAAAATTCAATTCTCAAGAAATCAAGTATAAACGTAAATCATCAACTTAAATGCTACAATTATTAAACTGAAAAGGACTCTAAATAATTTTAACCCAAAATCCCAATTTTTTTGAACTTATCATACATTTCCCAGTTATCTAGTGGAGCAAAATGAAAAAGAACAACAGAAATATCAACTAGTGTACCATTCAAGCCCGATAGATCATTTGAAATGGGTAGAATAGCCGTCCTTTTTAGTTGGTTTAATTATGAATTGAACAAGAAGAGAAGGAATCGAACCCGGTTTCAATTACTAACGAATCTATTTTCATCGTTTACCCTGTAACCACAACAGCCGCTAACAGAGAAAATAAGAACGGAAACACACAACAAAAAAGAGATACAGAGAGAAGAGAAGAAGTATGTTTGAAAAAGCACAGTCAAAGCCCACGTTTTCTCGCCCAGTAAAGAACTTAGGTCAGCCATTAGGGCAATCCAGAAGGTCTAACATTTTACATTCAAAGAAAGCTTAATAACACAGATCACCAAAATTCAACTATTGAACAACTCTTGAAGCTTACCTTGTAATAAAATTTGACCGGCTCTTCAAAGGGTACTAACTTTTCAAGTTGAAGGAGAACTTCATGTGGGTGAACAAAAGTCTTAGATCTATTATGGATCCATCAAAATCAAAGATAAACAGAGATAGAAGACAAATAGGTGATATTGAATTTGGCTGTCACTTCAGGGGATGATGAGATAATTGAAGAATAACAAGACGAAATCTAATTTCTCGAAATAAAGAGTGCCTTTGCTTTTAGCTAAAAAGAATTGCTAAATTTGAAGATGCAAAAATCTCTCTCTCTCTCTCAGCCTATCGATGAGTGCGTGACTATAATCTTTCTCCATAAAAGACCAACAATGGCGAGCTTGAAGCCAGCAAAGCACAGGTTCGGTCCTGGGCTCCACGCCTATACACACACACACACACAGAGTCAATGAAATAGGGAAAACGAGCTTTTATTTTGGATAAATGATAAGGTGTACGGTGATATTATGCGAGTTGCATGAAATGGGGTTCACGTGAGTCCACGTGGAATATGACATTGCACCAAACAATAAAACCATGCAAAGACTAAAACCTAATTTCTGGTCTTTATATGGTTAATTAAAATGCCCATTTGTTAGTACATTGCCATTTATCTTTTTAGACGTGTCTTACTGTGGAACTTGCAGCACAGAACATATGTGTCTCTTGAGGTCATATTTCCTACAGGTTTACAATACTGACGGAGAATGCTTTCTTTTTCTGGTCAATTACGGCCTTACGAGGCTATTTTAGAGGACTAAGTAATTTACAAAATAATTTTTCTTTTTTTTTTCACGAAAGAAAATAATTTTTCTTCACCATATAAATAACATTTATTTTTGCCAAAATTCATAATTTAATTCCCGAATTTTAAATTTTTTTATATTAAATTTTTAAATTTTAAAAATTACACATTTAATTTTTAAATTTTTCAAAAAATATATATTAAATTTAAAATGAATGAAAATAAACAACTGTATAATATATATTCCGTTAAAATCGTATGTATTTATTGTCCATTTAAATTTGATTTATTCTAATAAATTAATTTAAAATTCAATATATAAAATAATAATTTAATATGTTACACGTAAAAAAATTAAAAGATTGTATAATTTTTAAATTTTCTTTATTTTTTTTTTTTTACTTTTGGGAGGAATTGTTCCAACTTTGTGTTATTCAATGGTCAAAACAAAAAATCTTTAAGCTTTTTTTTGTGGCGTCAATTCATACAACAGAGTGGTGACTAAAACAAAAAAAAATGGGACAAGGGGAAGAAAAGGGTGAAAAGGGGTGGGTAGACCGGAGATCGCCTACCGCGCTGTCGATCATTTATTTTTTCATATGTCACAACTTACAACAAATATCGTATCAACACCCTCAAATTTCAAATTTTTTGATTTATTTTTGGCTACAATTTATCTTGCAGCATTAAATTTCTAAATGCTTATTATTGACTCCGAGAAAATCTATACACACGTTATTTATATATTAACTGTCAACATCAACTTGAGACAATATTATTAAAATTAAATCGATCAATTGAATCGGTTAAATTATGAATCGATAAATCATCCTATTTATTTATCTACTTGAAATTGAATTAAACTGAAAAGAATAAAAAAATCAGACAAAATCGAATTTTTGTCTAAAATATATAAGAAAATCATAATTTTTTTTGTATATTCACACACACATATATATATATATATTTGAAAAAATTAATATTTTAAATTATAAAAATATCACTTAATTATTTAATATACTTATTATCTATTTGGATTCATTGTAATCAAATATAATTATACTCATATATGCATGATCAATATTTCCTATTTGCTTCATTAGTACTCCATCTAAACAAGATATTTTTTATGATATGATTATATTTTTATGTTTCTAACGTATAATATTCAAAAATTCATAATTAATTACTTGTAGTAATAAAATTGAAATTATATTTTGTAACTAATTATTAGGATATTTGTGACATTTATTTAATATTTGATGAATATTTTTTTAATTTTTATATAATAGTATTTATAAAATTATATTAATTAATAATATTTAAAAAATAAAAAAAAAATTCTGGTTAAATATGGTTGAATGGGTCGAACCACGAACCTCAGCTTTACTTGTTCTTTATCCAGTCCGATTTTAATAACATTGACTTGAGAGAGAAAAACAACTAGCGAGTGTAGAGTTTAATTAATAAGTTAATATCAAAACTAATAAAAATTTAGACACTCAATGTTGATTTAATAGCAAAATTTTTTAAATTTTTTGAGGCTTTTATACATATAAGTAATCATATATATTTAACACAAATATATATGTTAACAAAATTCAAATCTCTACCTCTCTCATAAACAACATATAATAATAATAATAATAATAATAATAATAATAATAATAATAATAATAATAATAATAATAATAATAATAATAATATTGAATATAAATATTGAAAAAATTTTTATCAAAAATTTAAGCTGTATTTTAAATTAAATATGATTTAGCATTAAAATTAACCAGTTTTTTCCTAAACAAGCCAAACTTTCATTAGTTAGAATTAGAAATTACATCAGCTAAAAGAATCAATCAAGAACATGATTGGAATAAGGTCAGGCCGGTGGCTTTAGTAATCTGAAAGTTATCTTCTAAAGTAGGCATCAAAATTTACTAGAAAGTCAAAAGAAAAAAAAACTATAAAAAAAATTCTGAAATGTAATTTTTTTTTTATAAAAAGTCATTTTAATTGAAAAAAATCAAAATTATTCAATATAACAAATACAATCTAAATTATAGACTTTTTAAAAGATAATACGGGACTATATGTATCTATTTAATATATTTTAAATGATAAAAAATAGTTTTTCTTGATTTTCTTTTTCATGATTAAATTATAAATAGATTATTTGTTTGAGAAAAAATTATAATTTTGAAAAATTTACTGTTTAGGTGGCATGTTATGATAGATTTTTGATAAAATTTCAACTGTTATTAAATAAAAATAAATTGTTATTTTCTTGTTAAATTTTTTTTATTATTATTTTGTGCAAGTTAAAGCATAGTTTCCCTTACCTCTAGGCAGAGCTTGAAGATCATTTTCCACTCTCAACATAGCCTTGGAATTTGCATTTCCATACAGCATATATATGGAGGATGAACCAAATTCACACCTTAATTCATCACAACGGGGAAGAAGGAAACCGCTCCAATCTTCAAACATTCTTACTTCTCTTCAATATTTCTAGAGAGAGAAACTTAATGAACACAAAAATAACTTCTCTCGAGTGCTTGAATATGGACTTGTTTGTGAAGAAAATGGAACTAAGTCCAACTCATAGTTATTAAAACCGGATCTGATCGATCGGCAGCAGGCTAACTGATTGGTTCAACTACTGAAAATCGAATTAAACCGAAAAAAATCAGGTAGAACCGAAGAATCGGACAGAATCAGATTTTTTGCTAAAAAATGTAAAAAGTCAATTTTTTATTTTTATTTATTCACCCCCCCCCCCACCACACACACACACACACATATATATATTATTTGAAAAAATTAGTATTTTAAATTTTAAATATATATATATTATTTGAAAAAATTAATATTTTAAATTTTAAATATATGTCACTTAATAATTTAATATACTTATTATTTATTTGAATCATTGTAATAGTATATTAAATTATTAAGTAATATCTTTAAAATTTAAAATACTAATTTTTTCTAGATAAATAAATAATGAAAATTTAAAATATACATACATACATATATATATATATATTAAATTTTTATTATTTATTTATTTGAAAAATTAGTATTTTAAATTTTAAAAATGTCACTTAATAATTTAATATATTTATTATCTATTTAAATTTATTGTAATTAAATATAATTATAGTCATATATGTAAGGTTAATATTTTTTGTATTTACTTTATTAGTACTAAGGTTAATATTTTTTGTATTTACTTTATTAGTACTCCATCTAAATATGAAATTATTTTCATGATATGATTGTATTTTTATGTTTTTAATATATGATATTCAATAATTCATAATTAATCACTTGTAATAATAAAATTAAAATTATATTTTGTAACTTATTATTAGAATATTTGTGACATATATTTAATATTTGATGAATATTTTTTTAATTTTTATACAATAGTATTCAAAAAATTATAATAACTATAATATTTTAAAAATAGAAACAAATTCGATTGAACCCGGTTGAACTGATCGAGCCACAAATTCCAGCTTTATCGGTTCTTTATTCGGTCCGATTTTAATAATATTGGTCCAACTAAGCTTCAAAAGTTAGTTTGTGAAATGAAAATTGTTCAAACTTTTATAAATAGTATTTTATTTTACTGAAAGGCTTTTTATCGTTTAAAATGGTTTTTTATGTTAGGATTATAAAAGTTTTGTTGTCAATGTATATGTGCTATTTTCTGATTTAATTAATCCATCAATAAACTCGTACGTTGTTGCTTTTTACGTAGTTAAATTATATGGATTTTTTTAAGCTATGATAATTATATATACTTTCTTGTGAATTTCTCAACGTAGTGCATGCATAAATATCCAAAGTAATTAAGCACTGAACGACTTGCATATTGTACAATGGCAACTAAATATCCAGAGAACAGTTGAGAAGATATTACAAATATATATTTATTAAGAATTGATTGGATTTTGAGGCATAAAGATAATGCAGTAACAAGTTCATCCACTAAAATAAGGCAAATATATATATATATATATATATATATATATATATATATATATATATATATATATATATATATATATATATATATATATATATATATATATATATATATATATATATATATTATTCAAATAATCTCACCCAACAAAACATATTTATATGTACATTCTCTCTACCCTACTTGTTGAGGACCATTTGCCTAACTGCCGTCTAAATTTGCATTCAACCTTTCCTATTTTATATATTTTTTATTATGTAATTGGTTGTCATCTCGGCATAGATCCTTAATTGAATTCAAACTTTCATTATAAAACTTTATGTCTTATAATACTAAATTAACTATTTAAGTTTCAATTTATCCCCTAATTTCACTACTTTAACTAAAAGGTCCAATTAACTGGTTTTTATTAATTTTTTTTTTCAATTGATCAAAATTCATTCAGCATTTTATTTCTCTCATCTTCCATAATTACAAGAATTTATTGTGTAATAACCCACAAATTCCCCTATATATGCAATACAAATTAAGCAACTGACCGTGTTAGAATAGATTTGGGTTTTTGGACAAAAGGTGTAATAAAAATACATTATATTTAACTGACAAAAATATAATAGTTGATAAAGACATTCTCATCCACCTCGTCAATTCCAAATTAATCTCAGGTAGGATCTTTTCTCCTACCATCTTTGAATTTTCTAACATTTTTTCCAGCCCCACTCCCCCATTTTTTCTATAAATAAAAAGAAATTGGAAAATGAGCCTTTTTTTTTCTCGTAGTGTGATTGAGATTAATCTTGCGGTCTGGCGTTTTTTTTTTTTATTATTATTATTACATCTTTAAAAACGAAATGAAAAATAAATCGTATTTAATTGAAAAAATTACTAAATTTTCAACTATTTAAACACTTAGATTGTTTTTAAATTGATCCTTCCAAATTCTTTTAAAAATTTTTAATTTTTGATTATATTTAATTTTAGCCTCTTAATTATTAAATTCTTTGTCCACTTGTAAGTAATAATAATATAGAATGAATGGGGATATAGATAGTAGTCAATGATCGCTTTCAAGTAATTTTGATAAGATGACATGATCTTTCAAGTAATTTTGGTATCCATTAGTGGCATTGTCAGGTCTCTTTCAAAAGGTTCACCCCTATGTCTCCTTCTCCTTCACTTGATGGAGAGAAACAACAGTACTGGATGTATATAGTTAACTTGAAAATAATAAATAAAAACTATGGATTCAAATTAACTCCTAATCCCACAATTTCAATTATTAATATTTCTGAACTTATTTTTAAGAAATTCCTAACTACTTATTTTAAATCGAATAGCATTAAATGGCTACATTTCTTTATGGGTCAAATTTAAAAATAGGATGACCTTTGAATATAGATTTAGATATAGTTGGAAGCTATGGAATTAAGATATATATATATGAACTACTAAAAGTTAAATTGTTGTGACATATTCGATTCTGCACTTCTCTCTCTGTTTTTTTTTTAATTTTTTTATTGGTTATGTGGGAGAGATTTTTCATTGATTTTTGTTAATTTTACCCATTTTTGTAACACTTTACAATTAACTGTTACGAACATAGTGATGCTTTCCAGAAAAACATCACTAATTTTTGACGTCTCGTCTATTAACACATTTGGCGACGCTTTACAGAGTATTGGTAAATTATCTATTGATACTAAAAAGCATCACAAAGTACTTATTTTCTTGTAGTGGCAAGAGAGAATATTAAAATCAGAATGAAATAATTAACATATACTTACAACGCTCATTTTATTTTATTTTTTGCATGAACAAATGTAATTTATTGGTGTTTTTATTTTGCCATGAATCAGATGAAATAATTAACATGTTCTTACAACGCTCATTTTATTTTATTTTTTGCATGAACAAATGTAATTTATTGGTGTTTTTATTTTGCCATGAATAAATGTGAACTGTTGATGTAATCATTATTAATCATTGTAGCTAATTGGTAAGAGTTGATTATATTTTCAATTTTGTGACATTTTTTGCTAATTTTCAAATTATGGCTTCTATCTATTTATTTTTTCTCTAGAAAAATAAACATTTTTAAATAGAAAATTGGTATTTTGTTTTGTTGTTTTGTAAAATATAGCGACGGAAAGTTTCTTTGGTATACCATTTCTTTCAATATTTTTCAAAATTATAGTGTGGGTAGAACTCTTTGCAAAAATTCTGAAAACCCTAATAAAACACTTGTGAGGATTTTAGCAATGGATATTTCCATAGCTAAATGGTAAGTAAAACAACCAATATACAACCAAATTTATCAAGCTTCTAGCGACGGATTCTTTATTTTTAGTGGAAAATATCCGTTGCTAATTTTCAACGACAGACATAGGCTTTGTCATTAAAAGTTATTGTGGATTAAAGTTCATTGCACAGTTCATCACTAACACCTTCATGATGGATTTTGAGTAGGGATGAGCAAAAAAAATCGAAAAATCGATCCAAAATCGAACCTATTTTTTAGGTTAACCGAACCGAAATAAATGGTTAAGATTTTTAAAAATATGAATTTTCGGTTTTCAATTTTCGGTTCAATTTCGGTCCATAGTTTAAAAAACCGACGGTTTCGGTTAATCGACCGGTTTACATATATATATATATATATATATATATATATATATATATATATATATATATATATATATATATATATATATATATATATATATATATATATATATATAAACCCTATTATTTTGTTCTGCTGCCTCTGTCCCTCACGAAATAAGCTGCTGCTCTCTCCTTCCCTTGAATTCGCCCCTCCTTCACGCCGGCCATCGCCTATCTCCCCCTTCACCGGCGTTCTCCCTCCCTTCTGTAATGGTAAGTGTTTGTTTTTGGTTTCTTTGTTTGTTTGTTCTCCCTTTCCTCTCTCTCCTTTCTCAGGGTTTGAGTTCCATAAATTTCTTAGCTTTTAGGGTTTGGTTTTGATTTGGTCGTTCTGCATGTGTAACAAGTAAGGGGTCCTCTGCTAGACTGTGGAGGATCCCTATTAATTATTTTTATCTTTTGCCTAACTAGTGCTATTGAGGAGACTGGCAAACGAAGAAATGCAAATTATAGTAAATTATTTTATTTTAGAATTTCTGTCTTTGGCAAGTTAGGGCATTTTTTAGATTGATATTGGTCATTGATTATCGGTAATTGCTTGTAAATTATTTTTGGGAGGGAAATGTTTGGTTCTAGTCCACATATTGCCCATGACAGCGTGTCTATTTACATCCAGTACAAGTTTATTGTTGATGGAGAATGGCGGCATGATGAGCACCAGCCCTCTGTAATTGGGAACTATGGGGTAGTAAACACTGTTTACTTACCCAGGGAACCAGATATGGTTCCACCAATTGTTAGTCATGAGGTAGCTGGATCCAATATGGAGCTAGATGATGTCTTTTTACGTCCGGTAAGAGTGATTCAAAATTGCTGCTAGTCATTAAGCCTCTTCAGCTTGATCCTGATTTCAAAGCATTCATGATCTTGTTTTTAGAATTTATGTTCATATCTTGTTGGATCCGATAGTATTTGTTTTCTATGTTCTTCTGTTTTCATTATCTATATATTGTTCACCGAAGCATGCCTGCAAGTAAGTCATTTCTTTATTGCTTAGAGGAATATGTGTCTGTATGTAAGAAAAAGACGGGGGAAAACAGAAGCAATATAATAGAATATCCAACTAAACTTAATGCACAAGCAGTCAAAAGTGCTTCCGTTGGATTGCCTACACTACATATTACTTAAGGTCGGTAAAAATTTGTATGTATTTGCTTGTATATATCTTAATGGGAAGTTTGTGTGCATTCAGAGTGTAGAACTACAGAAAGCTTATGATATTGATAAATTGGTTTTTTAACTATATGAAATGCAAAAAGTAGTATATTGAGTCATTGACTCTGTTTTATAGAACCAAAATTTGAGTAAGACCTTGGCCTTTTGTCTCATTTTTCTGTAGGGTTTAGGGAATGCAAAGGATTTTTGTGCAGTTCAAACAACCTTGTTGGAAATGAAATTGCAGTATAATTTACTAGATGCAAAGGAACATATCTGATTTGCTAGATGCATGGAAGGTAGTAGCAGAGGTAAGTATCCATTTGAAAGTTTCAGTTATTCTTGATTGCTTATAGAATATATATGCCTTTGTCAAAGATCTTTTAACCATCAAAGATATCTAAATTATCCAAGAAAATAGAAATTAGAAGAAATTGTTTGATTTTTTAAGTACCTTGATTGCATTTTATAATTGTAATGGTTAACCAAAAAAATTGGTTAACCAATCTGAAAAATCGAAATCGATGGACTTGTTAACCGATCATAACGGATTGGTTAATGGTTAGTATTTTGAAAAAATCTTAATAGACTGGGTTTTTTTTTTTTGTTTATGGACCAATTAACCGGTTCATGCTCACTCCTAATTTTAAGGCTTTAGCATGAATATTTCTGCCGCTAAAAAATGATTTTTTTTAGTGTACCAACTCATTGAAAAGTTATCAAAAGAAAAAAGTAAAAATAAATCAAAAATAATTTATAATAGACTTGTCAATTTTTGATCCAATTCGAAAATAGCAACTTAAATCTCCATCCGAAAATTTTAAGGTCAAATCCAACCAGCATTAGAAACCAAAAAAAATCAGTCTAAGAATACTTGAAATGGATCCAAATTTGTACCCATGACCCGAAGCTTCCTATTAAATTTTATTTTACATCGTATTTATTTATAAATTGTAGTTTATATATATATGTGTGTGTTACACCGTTATTATTAATATTCCCTTCCTAATTGTTATATAAATTAGATTTAATTAAAAAAAAAGAAAAATTTCTAACTATTTAAATTTTGAGCTACAAAAAATAAAAGGAAAACAACAGTTAAGTAACATATACCATATACTTGCATTTCACTATTTATAGTAGTTTTAGCAAGTTTTCTTTTTTGCTATTTTTTGATCCATGTCCTAATCTGACATTGTTTTGCTGCTCATTGTTCATCCATCATCTTACATCACCGCTACTACTCAATCATGTTTTTTTTTTCTCTTATCAAAATTGGGAGACTGTAATACCCTAAAAATTTAGAATTTTTGAATAGTATATTTCGGACCCAAAATAGTACTTTTGAAATGAATAATGCCACTTGAGGTGTGAATAGTATTTTTTTCGGGTTATAAAGAGTCTCATTTAAGAAACCCAAAATTGAATTTCAAGCGAAAATAACTCCATTTAAGATTTTAAAAATGAAATTAAAATTTAGATTATGGTTTCGTAATAAATCATAACATGTATGACTAATGGTCAAAGTTGATCCGAGACACTCAAAAAGTCAAATTGATAAATAGGTTAAGTTATATATGATGTCAGTTATGTATTGTAAGCAGAAAAATTATTAATTGTATCATAATTTATTTAAAAAGACATTTAAATTATAAGAAAAAAAATGAGAAATTTTGATGACGCTTATATCAAATAGTAAAACATTCAATTATGGTCGTTGGTTTAATCTCAATTGTCTAGATAAGAAGTATTACAGAGTCCTAATTACAATTTTAAATTTTAGTTTAATTTATTTTTCCTTCTACTAATTGAGAGAGAAATGCAACACACAAGGAGAAACAAAAATAAAGAAAATAATTGGTTCAAGGGTTTTTATGTAAATAAATATACATAATGATACAAAATGATATAATTTTACTAATTATTTGATTGGTTCAGTTTTAGTGATTTTTGAATTCTCTAAACAGAACCAAATCGATATAATTGAATTTTTATTTCAAAATTGAGCTGAATAAACAAAAAAAAGAACTAAATATACCGATTGCTTACATTCAATTTTAGGTATTGGTCAAAATTTCAATTCTAATTGTAGTACGAAATATGATCCAAACTTGCCTCAAAAATTAAATGACTCGATCTGAAAAATGATTACCTGAAAAATTAAAACTAAAAAAACTGATCAAGTGACATAAATCCTCATAATCCAAGCCAATTGTCAAGTCTAGTTTAAAATATAATCTCATATATATTTTTTTTAATTCATTCATTCATTTTAATTTTAAATTTGTATTTTAAATTTCTTATTAGGTGAAGATTTGTTATACCATACAGTAGTCCATGCATGATGTACAACTTTTTTTTACTGAACAATGCTCATTATGTTGTGCACTGCTACATAGTATACCGAGTTAACACTCAATTTAACCTACAAAATAAATAATAGTTTCAAATTAAAAATGCATGTATTTAAAATTTGAATCTTTTAAGGTGAATAAGCCTTAAAATTTGACATTATATTGAAAGACAACTATTAATTTATTTCTAATTTTCTTTTTGATATAATCATCATGGTATTCAAATCTAACTTATTTAGAGATCATATTGTTTGGAATTTAGAGTCTATTTCTTCATTTATCGCCAACTGCTGCTCAGATTCATGATTGTTCTTCTGTTGTTTAACTGGTTTGTAACCTGGTTAGATGCTTAGAGAATGGGATATGATGTCAATCAAAATGCCAATAATATCTGAAGGTTGCCAAATGAACACATCTGCATAAGATTTCAGGACTGCTAGTAACGATTTCATTTTCGAGATCATTTTTTCTGAGGTTATTTTGACTATTTTTTTTTGGCAATAGCTCTACCTCCTGCAATAAATCTAACGGCTTTACCTTTTGAGTTAAATCCATTAAGACATCCAATGTATCTATCGGTAGTGTTTGATTTGCCTCTTTCAACATAGTGATGTACATTTTCCGAGCAACTATCTGGTTTCCCCGAAGTATAACCATTCCTTGTAGGGCAAAAATCTTTATAATCAGCTTCTACATAGAAATGCAAACATCTATTATGGCCAAAAGAGGTTAGTCAAAATTGCACTATAAGATAACAGTATATTTACTATCATAAAACATGTTATACATGACCTGACTATTAAGTCATCTTCCAGCTGTAAGTGTAAGTTGACCGAATCCTCCACCTTACTGAGCTACTCGAAAATACCAATTAGTGAAACTGTTACTTTCTCCAGTGAGCTTGGCATTCCTAGAGCTTTGTAAGTTTGCAAAGTGATTAGATTAACTGCACTACCTTTGTCTACCAAAATTCATTGTATCAAGAAATTCTGAACCATTACTTCCACTACCAGCACATCATTATGGGATTGCCGAACATATTTTCTTTCGTTGAATGAGAATTAAATGACATTAGTTAAGGCATGCAGACTGGTTCCGAGTGAGAAAATTTCCTTTGCTTTTGCTTTTGCTTTTTAGAGTCTCTAAACATGTCATAATATTTTCTTCCTACGATCATATGAATTAATCCTATTGGAGCTTTCTTACTGTTACTTTTCCCCCCTTGTCCGACTGTCGGGGTGGTGATTATCGATCATCACTTTTACTCCCCTTAATGGATTGGTTTAGCTCACCTTTCTTAATTTGATATTCTATTTCTCTTCTGAGCTATCTACAGTCGTTAGTTTCATGCCTCTTATCTTTGTGGAAGGCACAATACAAACTCAGGTCCCTATTTGGATCTTCCTTCATATATAGGGTTTGGTCAATTTACTTAGTCATTCTTCTTTATCCAAGATAGGATTTGTGTAGAGAAGGCATTTAACTTGGTGAATTGCTCTTCATTTTGACTATGTGAGTACAATTTTAAAACTACATATGTTCTGTTCGACGCCTTCTAAGTTCAAAAATCACCCATTCTAGAAAATCCTCTATCCCGACCTATTCCTCAGGAGTTCTCATTGTCTTTCTTTATTTATGCACCATACTTCAATTGCCTAGCTTCATCCATTTGAATGTACTTGTGAGCTCTGGTCATCAGTTCGATAAAATCATAATGGGGCTTATTGCTTAAGGAATTGCTAAGTGTGTTGATGGTATCCTCTAGGTTTAAATTCTGAATATCCATTACTATTACATTAAATCTTTCCATATGGCTCCATAAAGGCTATCCCCTTTCCTGAATGGCCTGGTGTAGGTTAGCCAAAACTTTAGTTAGTTGGATGGTCGTTACGAACTTTGCTTCAAATACACTAAACTGCTGAAAGCTATTTATAAAGTGTTCTAGTAGGCTTTTGAATTATATTTGGGTAGACTCTATCAAGGTCTGTGGAAAAACCTTGTAAAAGATGGCATTCTCTATGGTATAAATAAACACGATATGATGAAACTAATATACATATACCTAAGGTTCCGCACTTCCATTATATCTTAGTAGATTAGGTAGTTTTACTCTCCAAAAAGGAGTTGAGAGTATGGCTCTGGAAAGAGAAGAGTAAAAACTGCCTTTATACTGCAGCGTGTTGCAATTATTCTCCTTCAACATCCTTTTCTCAAAAAGTTTATCAAAATTATCCATTGTTAGGATGATTGTGGGTTCTGAGGCATTAAGTGACAGTGTGAAGTTTTGGGTTCGATATTCAAGGTGGTGTTTATAGCTACAATAGTTTGCAGTGATGGCTGGGGTGGTGCCTGCGCTATTAGGTGTGATAATGTAGCCAGAAGGGTTTGGGTAATCTAAGGAGTGAGGCTAGGTATGGGAATATTGGGAGTTAGAGGTAGGTTTATAATGGGGAGGTTTGTGGAGGCCCTCTGAGGAGTAGGTTTTCGGGGTGGAAAGATAGGTATACATGGGGGTGGTGGTGTAGTGCTTCAGTTGTTTCCAGTTTGGGAGTTTTCATCTTCAAAATTCATGATTTTTTGGGGATGAAATACATGCTCACAGCATTAAATGATAACAGTTTGAATAAATCGGGCTACTACTGAGTTCAAATTGAACTAGAGAGCTCTTTGCTGCTTCTAAGTCACCTGAAAAATAAAGAAATCCCGATGGGGGTTCCAGCGAGAGGAATCTCCGAAGGTCAAGTTAGTAAAGATATTCAGAATGTTTTAAGAGTAGATTTGGCTAAGAGAGAGATAAATATCTGATATCCTGCCTATTTATAAGGGTTAGAGTCCTCTTTTAGCTAGGATTCCTGACGTCCATAGAATTCCCATCGAGAAAGATATGTAGCCTAAGTAGGAAACTGAGCTAAGTTTCTAGACTAAGAGTTCTACCTTTATTGGGAGACTACTAATTTATCATCTATGTAGGATTCATCAAGACGACACCGTTGATAAGTGCAACTCAGATCGTGGTTAATCTGGATAGCTAAGAAATTAGGCTACCCAAAAGGTATATTTCGGTTATCAAGTCTCTTCAACTTAGTTTTCTTTGGTTTTATTAAATTTTAATCTTTATTTCTATATGTTGAATATGTGCTACTTATTTGAACTACATTTATAATTTTCAAAAATATTTGAGCAATTATGCAAATATGTAAAGATTCGAACCATTTATCATCTCTTGTGTTGAGAATTAATTGAAAATATTTGAGCAATTGTGCAAATTTGCAAAGATTAAGAACCATCTATGATCTCTTGTGTTGAAAATTAATTGAAAGAAGCCATTTTGAGCTAACTTTGCAATGATATAGGACTTCGTTAAAGTTGGCACGCATGTCCTTATAATCTTTACATTTAGGAATGAATATTCCCTGTTTCCCCTTAGTTTGTCTCACGATTGTCTTGGAATTAGGGTTAGAGAACCTATATATAACCTTATTTCTACATTTGGAAGAGGGGAGACACCGCATTTTTCTCTGCACCAATTCTTTCAATAGCAAGAAGCATATTTAATTTGTTTAGATAGAAATTTGGAAATTGAAGAGTAAATATTAAAATTTCAAGCTAGAAGATTACTTGGAGTGATAAGGGATTCTTTTTAGTTTGATTATTTTCTCCTTCCTTAAATTCTCTCTTAATTATATTTATTTGTGCTATCGTGTTGTTTTGTGATTATTATGTTTATTAGTGGGTAGAACTTTTTAGTTAGGGAAAAGTTTAATCCCCATATTATGTAATAACTTTTTTTTGTCTGATTTATATATGAAATGAGCTTATGAGATTTATGCAAACTTATTGATTGCTTAGTGCCTTCTTGTTATGGATGATTACTATATGTAAATTTAGGTCTTAATTGAGAAGTTCATGTGTCATTTTCATCTATGGCATGATTGATTTTGATTTGCATGAAGTTAAAACTTTAGGTGATTTTTGCAAGTTATACTCTAATTGGGCGATTTGCATGAAAAATGGAATATCACTCTTAATTCTATTGTGTGATCACAAATAGATGGTTCAAGCATAATATGGATTAATGAATATCCTAACATTCAAAAACATAAAAAGAAAAAAAGAAAAAGAAAACCATATTATGTAGCATTGATGTAACAGTGCATGCAGAGGAAGGTGAATGATGCACTCGTGCTCTTGTCTTTAGCATTTGCAATTGTTTATATAATTTAAACGAAAAGGGAATACGATGGGCGTAGGGTTTGTTAATTAATTGGTCGAAAGCAACATATTCATTGCATGAGTCGCCGTAGTGGGGACGAATGTTATCTCTCTCATTTATGCCCTTCTGCAACTAAATCAATTCACTTTCCTTTTGTCCTGTCAGATCCCGCATTATTTTTAGGGTTCATGAACCAAATAATAACTAAATCTTTTATTATATATATTTGGAAACACAAACACCGTTATTTCTGAAACCGTCAACTCTCTTTTACTGCTTCTAAACTTTTATTTATTTTTTCATTTATTACATTCATTTTGGATAAAATGGATATATAACACTTTAAATCCCCAGATTATTCTTCTTCTATTTTATTAAATTCGTGTCCTTTTTTAATTTCTTTTTTTTTTTGTACATTTTATGGTATTGATATTGTCCGGAATAATTTTATATGCAATTACTAAATTTATCATCAATTAACATGAACGTTAAAACTTTACCTTAACACTACACACAAAACACAAATTTAGAAATTTAAGCAATGATTATTTTTTCTTTTTGTGTCCTATCAAATGCCACGTGTACTACTGACGTAATTTCTCTTTTGAATGGGTATTAATGTAAGTTGCCACCTATTAACAATTGATTGATTTATATTTTACATGTATTGCTAAAGAGGAGTTTTAGCATTTATTTTGTATTTTTACGGTAAAAAAATACTTATATTAAAAATAATTATAAATTCAAATATTTTATCGTTACCTTTTTTTTTTAAATTTTAGTCTTATTTATAAGTTTAGTTATAGTATGTAAAATGAATACATATTTTGGTTATGCGACTACAATTATTAATATTTATAATTAACAATCAGCATAAGTTGACCTGAATGGCAGTGGTTCTGATCGATTAAATAAATAATTTCGAATTCAAATTTTTGTGGATGCAACAAATTTTATTGAAAAATATTTTTGCAATTGTACCTAACAATATCTCGAATGATAATTAATTTGAAAATAGTATGATTCAAAAATGATTCCTGTCAGTACGGACTTGCTTAGAATGTTATATATATATATATATATATATATATATATATATATATATATATATATATATATATATATATATATATATATATATATATATATAATTGACATGCATGACTATTTCAATGCCATATTAAATATCCTAGAGTAACACAATTAACATATTCAAATTGTTTTATATTATTTGTGTAGAGATTAAATTCTTAAAATGACTAAAATATCATTCTTGATAATTACATTTTTAGAGGCGGAAGGTACGTCCTGAATTATGATCAATTAGAAAAATTGTTTAATTTTTAATCATTTAAATTATGAGGCAATTTTTAAATGTCTAAAATATTAATTTCAAGTAAAAAGGAGTGGAATTTGTTAAAAGTAGAACCCACAATCATCAACGGATTTCGAAGTAATTAGGCTATACAACTTATTCTTTTTTATTACTCTTACAATTATCCTTGAGTTAATTTAGTAATTATGTTTTTTAAAAGTGAAAATAATAATGAGAATTTGTAGTATGTTGTGATATAATGAGTAGCAGAAAAATATATGTTGATAATGATTAAAAGTTAAGATGTCCTAAGGCAAATTAAGCAACAAAAATATGGCAGTTGAAATACAGTCATCAAGTTGCTTTTAACATCAGAAAAGCAGCCTTGTCTTTTGCTCTAAATAGATTTCGACTTAAATGCAAAATTATTGAACCGGCACTCCATATGCCTCTTTTCATGGAACTTATCATAACAAATATCAATCACAATTTTCACAACTTTTATTTTAGAGTTTTTTTTTTATTTTCTATTTACATTTGTATTTTTATACACTTCGCCCATTCTTATACATTTCATTAATATTAAAGTAATAATCAGTTTTGCTAATGAAACAATTGTGCTAGGCTGCGATTTTGTGGATGGTGACTTCTGTGTTTTCTATTTATAGCTAGCGTTTGAGAGATGATAACAATTTGAGTTATGGAACTCTTAAATTACTTAAAAACACATAAGTATCCGATAACAGTCGTAATGGATGGAACGTTACGTTGCATTTGTAAGGATTGATCTTAGCTATTA
>JBBPFJ010000329.1:47500-58774 GCA_037975025.1 Excoecaria agallocha | reverse complement strand
TTCATTGATATGCTTAATGTATGTGTGTGTGTGTGTGTGTGTATATATATATATATATATAAGTAAGCTATATAACATATGCGATAATGTTACACTAAACTAACTATGAAAATGAGTTTTATGTGCATGCACTTAAGAGGTAGATTTATCATATGCCAATTGAAATGCATGATGCTATGTATAAGTATGAATATGAAAACTAGTGTAGATATACCTAGCATGATTATAATATATAGTATGCGATGGGCTATTGATTATATGAAGTAAAGTAATTGAAGGTGTAAAAGACGTTATATTGCTCACAAGAATACAAATGATTAGAGTTGCACCTGATTGATATGCATGATGACTAAATTAATGAATCATTTTAATGACTAATGTTGGTTATTGGGTTAACATCCTAATTTATATTATTGATAAGTATGGCATGGTATATGATAAAGGAAATAAATATAAGGTGTTTCAAAATACTTATTGGAAGCAACATGCTTAAATTAGCTGATGATATAATAATTGCCTTATATGCAAACCCTTCTTCACTATACTCCAGATGTTAAAAAGAGGAAATAAGCCATAACACCCTATGCTTGTTCATATTTCCATACATCTTTGAAATATTATTAACACTAATGCACAAATTACTTGTCTAATTTAGTTGTCTATTCAACTTGTAATTAATCGTGAAATTACCATTTCATTTTTAACTTTATTTTGGCATCGCTAAGTTATTATTAATTTAGTGTAAATTTTAGCAGCATGACAGCTTATAATTCATGCTAGCCAAACCTGCAATTCGTCAAAATAACACTTCCAAATAATAATCTGTACCTCCAATACTTCAATCACATTCACATCACTTTTATATTCAATCCGTAATGCATACACACAATATGCAATATATTACAAATAAAAGTCATGAAGCAGGCTAATAATTTCAGTATCATTACATGCCATACTACATTTTTACTTCAAGTCCCTAAAATTCCTAAGAATACAATCACAAAAATCATAACCCATAACTCTTCACATGTACATGCCACCTTGCTATCCCTTGCTTGACTTCAATCTACCTATCCCTAAATGCAGTCAAAACAAACCACACACTAAGCAATATTGTTGCCTAGTGGTGGATACAACAACACAAAAATTCACCAAATAAAATTAACTTAAGTAAAATTTCTATTTTACCCTTAGTTATTATTTTTATTTAATTACTTGTAATTTACCTTTCTAATATCACAATTTACCTTTAAAATTTCTTATACATAATTTTTCTTATTCAATTTCACTTATTCCTTTACTTAAGTGGAAAATTACAATTTAGGTCCCTATATGTTTTTTAACCTATTTTACTCTATTTAACTCTAATTTTGGCTATTTTAATTTCTTTTGACCTTTAATTCTTTTTAATTGTTAAATTTACATTTTACTCCTTATACATACCCTTGAGGTGGTAAATTACATTTTACTCCCTAAACTTTTTATTATTTATGATTTTACCATTTTAAGTCTATTTGATTATATTAACCCTTCTAACAATAGTTTTAATATCAAATTACGATTTTACCCTTAATTTATTATGTAACTACCTTTTTACCCTTTTTGAAGATATATGTCATATTTCTCACATTATTTATTATTTATTTACATTTATGAATCTTTAAATAACATTTATCCTTTTATCCCTATTTCTTGCAAAATTATGATTTCACCCCTAGTAGTAACTAGTGGAAATCCTCGTATAGGATAAACGGGATAAGGACTCTAATAATGCTAATGGATTGGAGGGGCCATGCAACACAATGCATAATACCATTAATCCAGTGTATAATGAGTTGGATATATCTTAATGTCAATAATATTTAATCTCATGTGAACTCATGATAATCTCATGTTGGTACCGTAGTGTATGTATCCCTATAGCTAGCCATTATATCCTAGGATTCTGGATTAACCACTGTATACTAAGGGTAACGATATTTTTCATACTATATTCTATTTTCATACCATTATTCATGTTAATTACATTATGCTATCAAAATCATTAGCTTATTTAGCAACAATTCAAGCATATAACCTATATATTTTTCATATATATTCCTCATATTATAAGAAAATAATTGAAACATGCCATTACCACTACACATACCATTTGGCCACCTGGAGTCATCACACGTATATTATTCTTTATTTTTCATTTACATGCCATATATATTTCTATATCCATTTGAATCACTATTATGGTGAAATATACTTGATTTACATCAAAATTCTTAAGTTATTCTTATTTCTATCATTATGTTTACTTATACATAGCTATCTGCACTTGCTATTTTTCATTATAATCACTTTTATTGCATTTCCTATACATTGTATTATCTAATTCTTAATAAATACACCATTAAACATCAATTTCTTTTACATTAGGTTTAGGTAAAAATTCGTCCACCTTAGGATCTATCATTCCTAAGTTGATTTCTTCACTTATTTGTATTTCTATTATGATGGTTCATCATTTTGTTAAGTTATATTAATTTAATTCACAATTCTACTTAATTATGTACAGTTACATGACGTAATTTTTAGGTTAAATTCATGAAATAGATGAAATTAAATGTAACTTGTATCCACTAACCTCAAAGCAGCTTGAAAAAACTCCATTCTCCCTTCTCATTGCCTTTGCCTTCCTTGGCTTTTTCTTTCTCTTGTAATTCCTTCGTTAGGCTAAAATTGGAGGGAGAAAAGTAATGAGCCTATGCCATGAATTTAATATAATAAAAGCTACTAATTAACTATACTAAGCATGCTTTATAAGCCTATAACAAAATTCCTAACTAATTCTATCAAAAACCTATGAATTCACCTAATTAGGTTACATTTCTCTCCCTAAACTCCTTAGTTTCCAAGCTCCTTAATGCTTCAATTCTATTTTTATAATAAAGAGGATATCTTTTAGTGTATTTGGGTGAAATTTAAGCTTGATATTTAGTGAGAAAAAGAAGAAATAAAGAGAAAATTATGGAATGGCAAAAAATGGAATGGTTCAGTTATTTCAAGGAATAAGGGAGGCTTTTATAGAATTTTAGGCAAAATTGTAGAGGATTCTAGATCTCTCTATGCTACCCAAAATTTTACCAAATCAATGCCCCAAATTACTCCATTTATAGTTTCATCCAAAGGTTTATTTTTAAGCCAATTATCACAATTTCATTAATTCCTACATCTCCTTTAATTATGCTTTTGCATGTTGGTGATCTTGACATAATTTTAATGTCATCCATGTCCTTAAATACTTAAAATACAGTACTTAAGCCCATTAACTAATTTAACCTTAATTTTTTATCATTTTTATGAGCATAATGTTATATTTATCAGAATGTTTCAAAATTTTACCTTATGTGCATAACATTTATACTAGCATGTGATTAAAATTTTAGATCTTGCTAATATCATTTTGGTATCCTTCTGGTCCCAAAGGAAAAATCAACCGATCAAAAATCCAAAATTGCAAAACTATTAGAAAAATTATTTTACACATCCAATAGCTTATTTATGTTATTTATAATGGGTCTATGTGATCGAAATAATTTTTAGAGATTTATAAAATATTTTTGAGTCGATCAAACATTCGGTCAACCCTTTTTACTATACCGAGTGAAAATTTTTCTATCTTTTAAGGGCCTATCTAAAAGAAATTTCTTCTCAATTTATACCATCAGACTTTGTTTGACACCTATTTTTATAATCTAATGTTAAGTCAGATTACCTATAAGGTCACCTTTCCTTGAATTTTCTTCACCTAAGCACGTTTATTATTTATGCACTTTCAAATTTTCTTGCTAGTGAAACCCCAATTACACCAAAAATTATCCTAAGATTACTATTCATGCTCTAGATTATGCCATGCATGTCAGATGAAAATTTTTAAATGTTACATTTCTCTTCTACTAATAAAAAATTCATCCTCGAAATTTACCTAGATTGAAGAGTGAGGGTATTGTTATCTCATAACTTTTTTAGCTCCCAAGTTGGTTTTTCCACATTATGTCACATCCAGAGTACATTAACAAGTGGAATATTGTTGTTTTTCAATTTTTTGATTTCTCAAGTTAGGATTCTTACTGGTTCCTCATCGTATGATAGGTCAGGTCACAATTGAACTTTTTTTGATGTAATAATATGTGATGGATCCAACTAGTATCTCCTCAAAATTGAGACATGGAATACATCATGGATCCTTTCTAGTTTTGGTGGCAATTTTAAGCAATAAACCACTGGTCCAACTCGCTGTACCACTTTATATGACCCAATAAATCTAGGTCTAAGCTTGCCCTTTTTTCCAAACCTTAAGTTCTTCCTTAATGGTGAAACCTTTAAGAATACCTTATCATCGACATTAAACTCTATACCTTTTCTTTTTAATTCTGCATAATATTTTTGCCTATCTATTATAGCTTTTAATTATCTTTGATCAATCTTACCTTTTCCTCAGTTTTTTTGATCAAGTCTTACCCTACCAGCTTGCTTTCACTAAACTTGATCCAACATAAGGGAGTTTTACATGTCCTTCCATACAATGCATGACACTATTTTGATGTTAGACTGGTAAATATTATTATAAGCATATTTTCCAAATGGAAGATATCTCTCTCAATTACTTTCGAACTCTAATATGCAATATCTTAGCATGTATTCTAATATTTGTATGACACGCTCAAATTGGACATCTGTATTTAGAGGAAAAGCAATACTATAATCCAAGCAAGTTTTCAATGCTTCTTCAAGCTTTTGCCAAAATCTGGATGCGAATTGAGGGTTTTTATCTTAAATAATGGAGATAGGCATGCCCCGTTAAAGAAAAATCACATCTCACTTGGAGGAAATATGCAGACTTTGTTAATCTATCCATTATCACCCAAATGGAGTCATATTTCCTTCTAGTGAGTTGCAAAATAAACATAAAATCCATGGTAACATGTTCCTATTTCCATTCTGGTACAGTGATAGGTTGCAATAAACTAGAAGGAACCTGGTGTTCTACTTTTACCTGTTGGCATGTTAGGCATTTAGTCTTGAAATATGCTATCTCCCTTTTCATTTTGAGCCACCAATATATTTTTTTTCAAATCTTAATACATCTTGTTGCTACCTAGATGCTTTGTATGATTACTAATGTGGGCCTCTATTAGGATATTGTTCTTTAATTATGCATTATCTGGTACATAATTCTTCCTTTGTAGTATAATCAATCATTAGGACCAAAAGAAAATTCACTATCTTTTCCTGCTTGCATTTGAGAAATAATAGAGGCTAACCTATCATCCTACCTCTGGGTAGCTTTCACTTGCTGTAGCTAATTCGGTCTTAACTGCATTTTAGCTATAAGTACCCCATCTTGTGCTACATTTAACTTAACTTTCATAGCTCATAAAGCTATTAAATATTTTCTACTAAGTGCATCAACCACTAAATTAGCTTTGCTAGGATGGTAATCAATCAAACAATCATAATCCTTAATGAGTTCTAACCATCATCTATACCATAGGTTAAGTTGTTTTTGTGTAGGCAAGTATTTTAAACTTTTATGATTAGTGTAGTTGTAACATTTTTCCTCGTATAAATTATGCCTCCAAATCTTAAATGCAAATACAATTGTTGCTAGTTTTACATTGTGAGTCAAATAATTTCTTTCATATGGTTTGAGTTACCTGGAAGTGTAGGCTACCACTTTACCTTCTTACATCAGCACACATCCTAGTCCATTACTAGATGCATCACTGTAAATGACATAAGATTTACCCAAGGTAGGCTATGTAAGAACGGGAGCTTCAGTCAACATACTTTTCAACTTTTCAAATCTTTCCTAGCATTTTTTTGTCCACTCGAATCTAGCATTCTTCTACAGTAGTTTGGTGAGTGTGGAGGCTAGCATAGAGAATCCTTTGACAAAGTGCTTATAGTATTTAGCCATGCCCTGAAAACTTCTCACTTTAGCTACATTTTTAGGTAGTTTCAATTCAAGAATAGCCTCAATCTTTTTAGGATCTACTTTAATCCCTTTCGATGATACCACATGGCCAAGAAAAGTAACTTCATTCAACCAAAATTCATATTTGCCAAACTTTTCATACATCTTTTTATCTCTTAAAGTTTGCAAGACAATTCTCAGGTGTTTGTCATATTCTTCTTGGGACTTTGAGTACACTAGGATATTGTCAATAAATACCACCATGAATTAGTCTAAGTATGGATGAAAGATGTGGTCCATTAAGTCCATAAACATGGCCAATGCATAGGTAAGGCCAAATACCATGACCAATAACTCATAATATCCATGTCAAGTGCGAAATGCAATCTTTGGTATATTTGCTTCTCTCACTTGAAACTGATGGTATCTTGAACTCAAGTTTATTATAGAAACCACACATAAACCCTTCAATTGATAAAAAAAATCATCAATTTTGGGTAGAGGATACTCGTTCTTTAGGGTGACTTTATTCAATTACATGTAGTCAATATAAAGCCTGAGTGACCTATCTTTCTTATTCGTAAAAAACGTCGGTGCTCCTCAAGGTGATACACTAGGACAGATGAAGCCTTTATCAAGTAGCTCTTTCATCTGAACCTTTAACTCATTAAACTCTATAGGCACCATATGATAAGGAGGTATCACAGTAGGAGCAGTACCAAGTAATACATCAATAGTAAATTCAACTGCCCTTTAAGGTGGTAATCCTAGTATGTTATCGGGAAAAATATCAAGGAAGTCTTGTACTGTAAGCACATCACTGACTTTAGGCTTCTCCTCTTCAACTTGAATCACAAAAGCTAAATATGCTACACACCCTTTTTGAATACATCTATGTATTGCAGTAGATGAGATAACGTTTGGCAAGAAGTCGGATCTTTCACCCATAATTGTAATTTCTTATCCTTTAAGAGTTTTTAAAGTAATTCTTTTCAAGCAATAATCAACTATTACTTTATACTTATGAAGCCAATCCATCACCAAGATAACATAAAACTCATGGAATGGGTGCTTAATAAATTTTGTAAGTAAGGTGGTCTGTTGTTCACTACTACACTATATCCCAATGGATTACTTACTAATATATCCTGGTCTAATTGTGATTTAACTAACCCGTTTCCCTCTGCAATCTTCGTGCTTAGGTATGAATGTGTGGACCCAAGGTCTACCAGTGCATAAACTAGATCACTAAACAAATAAAATTTACCTACAATCATATCAGGAGTGTCCTGGTCTTCTCGGGCTCTCACTACATAAGCCTATATAGGTGGTCATTTCTCTAAAGTAGGTGGAGCTGCTGCACTACCATGGATGGATGTAGCCCTATTGGGTCCACCTCTACCTTATCCCTGACCTGATGTAGTAGTGGGTCTGCTAGTAGGAGCTGGAGCAGCAATGCAGTGGTCTGTGCTTGGGCATATGGGAAATCTCTCTACAAATGAGCTTTGGATCCTCACCTTAAACATGCCCCAGTCAATCTCTAATACTCACCTAAGTGACAATGTCCACAATGCTTAAAAGTTAGGATATCATATATGTTGGGACCTTGGCCTTGTGGATCATTAGTTATAGAAGCTGAGTTTAAATCCTTTGACTAGATGCTAGAGTACCTATAGAATCCTATAGGGGAGCAGCAAAATCCTTGAGCTTTTTACTGTGCCGACTACCAAATGTTCATGCTAAAGATCTTCTTCTTTGCTAAAATCATGCCCACCTATTAACCTCTTCAAGTTGAAGGGCTCCAATTTTTATAGTTGTATTTGCTAAGTGTTTTCTATTAGTATACTTATGGGTTGCTAATACTTTCCTGATATCATTGTGGAGTCCTCTCTCAAATAACTAGCACATGTTTTCTGGATGTATCTTATTATCCCTCATGAAGAAACTAAGCCTTTCAAATTCTCTATTGTATTCTTACATTGTCCGAGTCTCTTGGTGTAATGGCCAAAATGCCTCTTCCATAGCTCGTTGATACTCTTTCCTAACATATTTATGTCTAAATTGATGGAGGAAGAAATCCCTTGTAAGTTGTTCAACCGGTGCATATCGACTAATGATATCCCACCATATATATGCTGGAACCCAAAATAAAACGATTGTCTCTTCCAGCATCTCTTCTGGTGGGCTATATGTAATTTCAAATAGTCTTTTGATCTTGTTTAGCCATTTTTTAGCCTCCATAATAGTAACCTCTTCTCGATCGTAGAAATCTTCTGCCCCCAATTTCTTTAATTGTTCCAAAATAGGCTTCCTTGATGGCTAAGGTGGTAGCTATTGTTATGGTTAAGGAGGAGGTGAGGACTATAATCCCTAGTATAACAAGTCTGCCATCATCTGTATAAAGTCTATTAGTGTAGATGGTGGAGGAGCCTGTGGTGTTGGTGGAGGCATAGGTTGGCTAGGTTGTTGAGATTAAATAGTTGGAGTTGTTTCATTCATTGCTGGACTTGCTGAGGCCGTCCTTTTAACATCACTTGCTAAATCAAGTGCTTGTCTTGAATCGAAAGCCATGACTATCACTAAAATGCACAAGGGATTGGTAAGATTCAATTTCAAATTTACATTATATGGCATGTATATGTACTTATTCAATCATCCATTAATTTGCACTTATATGCTTGCTCCGATCTTAGGATCGCCTAAACCTCGCTTTGATGCCATAAAATGTGACACCTTACATTTGTTCATATTTCATATGCCTTTTAAATGTTATTAACACTATCACATAAATTACTTGTCCTAATTTCATTATCGATTCGACTAGTAATTGATCGTGAAATTATGATTCCATTTTTAACTTTATTTTGATGTCGCTAAGTTACTACTCATTTGGTGTTAATTTTGACAGAATGATAGCTTATAATTCATGTTTCCCAAACCTACAATTAGTAAAAAAAACACGCCCGAATAATAATCTCCACCTCCAATACTTCAATCACATTCACAACACTTCCATATTCAATCCGAATGCATACACACAACATGCAATTTATTACAAATAAAAGTCATCACGCTTACTAATAATTTAAGAATCATTACATGCCATACTGCACTTATACATTAAGTCCCTAATATTCCTAAGCATACAATCACAAAAATAATGACCCAAAACTCTTCACATGTACATGTAACCTTGTTGTCCTTTACATCACTTTAATCTACCTATCCATATGCGCAGTTAAAACAAGCCACGTTCTAAGCAACCTTGCTGCCTAGTGGTGGATACAACTACACAAACTTTCACCTAATAAAATTAAGTAAATTTCCATTTTGCCCTTAGTTATTATTTTTATTTAATTACTTGTAATTTACCTTTCTAATATCATAATTTACATTTAAATTTTCTTATGTATAATTTTTTTATGCCTTCACTGAAGTGGAAAATTACAATTAGGTCCCTATATGTTCTTTTTAACCTATTTTACCTTATTTAACTCCAAATTTTGCTATTTTAATTTTTTTTGACTTCTAATTGTTTTAAATTTATAAATTTACATTTTAGTCCCTACACATACCATTAAGGTGTCAAATTACATTTTAGTTACAAAACTTTATATTATTTATGATTTTTCCCTTTTAAGTCTATTTGACAATATAGACATTTCTAACCATATTTCTAATACCAAATTACGATTTTACCTCTAATTTATCATGTAATTACCTTTTTACCCTTTTTGAAAATATAAGTCTTATTTCTCACATTATTTTTTATTTATTGACATTTATGACATTTTTAAATAACATTTACCCTTTTGCCTATTTTCTTACAAAATTATGATTTTTCCCTTAGTAGTAACTAGTAAAAATCCTCGAATTGGATAAGCGAGATAAGGACTCTAATGATGCTAATAGACTGGAGGGATTATGCAACACGGAGCACGATACCATTACTCTAATGTATAATGAGCTGGTTATATCTTAATGTATATAATAGTTATATCTCATGGTGAACTCATGGTAATACCATAGTGTATATGTCCCTATGGCTAGCCATTATATCCTATGGTCTTGGATTATCCACTGTATACAAAGGGTAATTATTATTTTTATACTACATTATATTTCCATGCCATTATTCATGTTAATTACATTTTGCTATCAATATCATTAACTTATTTAGAAACCATTCAAGATTATCAATTATATATTTTTCATATATTTGCATAATATTATAAAAAAATAATAGAAACACGCCATTACCACTATAAATACCATTTGACCACTTAGTGTCATCACACATACATATGTTTTATTTCCCATTTACATGCCATACATATTTTTGTATATATTTTAATCATTAATATGGTGAAATATACTTGATTTACATCAAATTTCTTAAGTTATTCCTACTTCCATCATTATTTTCACTTATACATAACTATGTACACTTGCTACTTTTCATTCTAATCACTTCTATTGCATTTCCTATGCATTTTATTATTTTATTCTTATTAAGCATCAATTTCTTTTACATTAGGTTTAGGTACATAATTTTACCACCTTAGGATCTATCATTCCTAAGTTGATTTCTTCACTCATTTGCATTCCTATTATAATGGTTCATCATTTTTTAAGTTACAATAATTTATTTCACAATTTTACTCAACTATGTATAGTTACTTGATGTAATTTCTAGGTTCAATTCAATGAAATAGATGAAATTAAAGATAATTTGTATTTACTAACCTCAAAGTAGCTTGAAAAACCCCCATTCTTCCTTCTTCTTTCCTTGGGCTTCCTTGACTTTTCCTTTCTCTTGTAATTCCTCTTTAGGCCAAAATTGGAGAGAGAAAATTAATGATTTTATGGCATGAATTTAATCAAATAAAAGATACTAATCAACTATACAAAGCATGCTCTAAGAGCCTATAATAAAATTCCTAACTAATTCTATCCAAAACCCATGAATAAACCTAAATAGGTTACCTTTCTCTCCTTAAAATCTTTAGATTCCAAGCTCTTTCATGCTTTAATTCTATTTTTATGTTGAAGAGGATATCTTTTAGTGTATTTGGGTGAAATTTGGGCTTGTGATTTGGTAGGAGGAAAATAAATGAAGAATGTTGGAATGGCAAAAAATGAAGGGGTTCATTTTTCTCAATCAAGAAGGGACATTTTTACAGAATTTTGGATAGAATTATAGAGGATTTTAGACCTCTCTATGCGGCCTAAAGATTCACCAAATTAATGGCATAAATTCCTCTATTTACTATTTCATTCAAAAGGCTTATTTTTAAGCCACTTGT
>JBBPFJ010000329.1:0-42500 GCA_037975025.1 Excoecaria agallocha | reverse complement strand
TTGCTTATCTAATTGGCAGTTTAGCCAAGTAAATTTTTGAAATAATTGCCTCTTTGAAATCAAGAAAGGATCTAGTGTCTTCGAGCTTGATAGCATCTTCTCCTTGATCCTTCTACTGCTCTTATGCAATTTGTGCTTTCTTCTTAGAGATCAGTGTTTTTGTTCTCTGCCAGGCCATAATTGTCCTGTTTAAACAAAACAACGAATCCAAAAGCTCTAAAATAGCACCATTCCACTGTAACACTACTTGTTGTCTACATTGATGACACAAATTAGCAAACTTTCCCTCAAGAGAGATCCATGTGTCTGTAAGTTCAGTCGACGTGTGCTTTAAAAAATTGATCTCAACATGCTTAAATGAGGTCGTCTATTCAAAAGGACCATCAAAATAGAAGCTTTCACATCTAGAACTAAGCTCATTTCTTCTATAGCATCAAGTTTAAGTATGTCTGTATTAGATCTCATTTAAAAAATCATGGGAAATTTGTAAAATACAAACCAACTCTATCTCACCAGGAATAATGGCTAATAATATCATCCATAACAAAATAATTGATATTATTTCCTAAGAAAACAATCATCTATCTACTTGAAAGTCCCATCGCATCGGCATATGTTCCTCCAATTGCAGTGGCTAGAGACTACGGGGAAGAGAGAAAGGAGATAGGGTTTGGGAGGATTGAGAGGATGCTTAAAGAGATGATAAATATGGATGAAATTGGCATTCTAAATAGAAACAAAATCTTATCATCCAGTGCTTAAAGGAATTCCCAAATAGTAAATATAAAATCGGTGAGGGGTCGGATAAGGGTTCATGTGGGTTTGCATTTACAAAAAATGGGTTGACGATTTGTATGGGTTTCTACCTTTAATATTTTTTTTATTTTATTTAATAAAATAATTTATAATTATTTTTGGAGGTAAATGGTTTGGAAGTCCCGCTTTTTTGTTTTAGAGCTATAACAACTGGATTTTGAGTATATTAACGACCAAAATTAAACCTTTCGTTAAAATTTGAGTTCTAATGACTGAATTAAATTTCCTTGGTTATGATTTGTAGGGTTCAATTGAGCGTTTGGTTTAGAATAAGAAAGACCAAGATAGTTCCTCCATTGAGGATTATAGTAATTTGAATTTTGACCCATTTTTTAATTATAACTACCTTGGACAAAACTTACATCCTCACTAGACCCCTCATTACAATTAGCATAAACATGAGGTCCACCACATTTCTCACATGACTCACATTTTCAAGACTAGATTGAGAACTACGTACCAACTTAGTAAAAGCTTCAACTTTGGCCCTCAATAGATTAATGGAATCTAATTCCAAAAATCCTTTAGCCTTAGCCATCATTGGTTCCTCTCTCATGTAGTCTTGTGAGGCCAATTCCTCCAAAAAAAATTTTTCTTCCTTGGCTGTTTTATCTATCCATTTTTCACCTAAAGTAGCATTTATAGTATTTCTATTTTCTTCCATTAGTCCATTGTAAAAGATTTGAGGAATCATCCAATCTGGCAAGCCATGGTGAGGACATTGCCACTAAAGTTCCTTAAATCTTTCCTAAGATGAATAAATAGTTTCATTTGGCAATTTTTTAAAATTAGCTATTTGATTTCTAAATTTTGTTGTTTTATGGGGTGGAAAATATTTATGAAGAAAAGCTTGTTTAAGTTGATCCCAAGTTGTGATTGTCTTAATAGGTATACTAGCAAGCCAAATTTGTATTTTTTCTTTTAAAGAAAATGGAAATAACCTAAGTCTTATAGCATCATTACTTACTCCATTAATTTTAAATGTAGCACAAACATTAAGAAAAGCAAGGATATGAGCATAAGAGTCTTCCCCTTGCAGACCTCCAAATTGGTTATTTTGCACCATTTGTATGACAGACGATTTGATCTCAAAGTTGTTGTTGGCAATAACAGGTGCCACTATTTCTCCAAAACTTTTAAAAATATTAGGCATGGCAAAATCCCCATGGGTTTGCCTTTCTTGATGCACCATAATTTTAATATTACGTCTTTCCTCCAAATTGGCCCTTTGTTCTTCCTCTAATCTTATTTTAAATTCCTCCTCTTGTTTTCTCCTAAGTTCCTAGTACAAAACCAAAAGTCAATTTCCGTTAGTCTAAGATCATAATATCCAAGTTATCATAACAGAAACTCTAATACTTTTACAAAGAATAAAACAAAAAATAAAAATTCATACATAAAAATAAATAACTAGCTAATATCATACAGTCCTAAAGTAACTACTACTTTGTTTTAATCAACAAAATTTCATTTAAATCGTTCCCTAGCAATGGCGCTAAAATCTAATGGGAATTTATTTAAACCTTTATTCTTACTAGACTGCGTATAGGACGTGTAGGTATCGTTCAAAAGCGAATGGAGTAATTTTGTATTGAAATCACAAACAGCAGATGGATAGGTATAAAATAAAATAGAGATTATGTAATTAATTTAACAACTAAACTACTTTATATACATTAAATAAATTTTGAATAAGAGATAACTTAATTGATGGTGTAAATATACATTAGAAATACAAGAAGTAATTTCATTTAAGAACAAGTACAGAAAATTGTATGAATAAAATGATTGGAGAATTTAACCAAGATTTTTTAAAGCAACTCTTATTGCCATTAAAGGTGTTTTCATTTAGAGTCTATAAGTACTCTCGTGTCTTTATAGAGATAAACAAAAATTAATAAGCTCTATGCCAATTCTTAAATCCCTCAAAGTGAAGTCCTTATCTCTAAGTAAATTCAATGCTTCAAGTTAATTCATTTGTTTTCCCATCAAAGAATTTTAACTCTCATTGCGAATAAATTGACTAACATACTAATTATAGTGATCAAGCACAAGTAGCAATTCAATGCACACAAATGGATTTAAATCAACTTCATTTATAATAACAAATAGCATGTCTTAAATAAATTCTACTACACAGTTCTAATGTACAAAATAAGCTTAGCCAAATACATATTTGAAATACAAATGAACAAGAGAAAAGAAACATAATCACTCCCCCGAGTTTTACTTTCTAAATAGACCTTGTAATATATCTCTTATTCCTTTGGTTTTGCTCTATTATCATCATCTAAAAAATCTAAGTAAAAACTATTTTAAACAACTGTACTTCTCTAAAACTAAAATTGACCGATCCCCTCCTCAGAGTTTTCAATCCATATTTATAGAGAGAATAACTCTATAAGCATGTCTATTTAGAATGGTTGTGAATATGAAAAGTTGCCATGGAAGGTCTTGATGGTTGGTTGAGAAAAAGTATGCTGAAAAATTATGTCACTTAAAAACAGTTGCCCATACTAACTCATGAATTCCTTCACGAGTTATTCACCTTCACACACTGTATCACTCGTGAATGCCTTGTCTTCTTTGGCTACCGAGTCATGAAGCCCTTCGTGACTTGTGATTGGTGTTGCGAGTCATGAGCAATTTCCCTTTCTTCAATCATAAAGCTCCTCACGAGTCTTGATTGGCTATCCGAGTTGTGAATCCCTTCACAACTCTTGATTGGTAATCCTTCACTTCACTTTTACACATAAATTGCCCTACAATATAATTAAACACATAAATTAAAAAAAACACATAAAATATAAATAATATTACATACTTAGATGCCTAAATCAAAGAAATTATATACTAGATAATAGACCATTTTACATGGTATCATCTACCGAGGCTATGGATATTTGCATGTATCCCAAATAACCATATAAGAAATAGTAAAATCTATTCCTTGCCAACCTTTCTAACATTTGGTCAATAAAGGGTAAAGGGAAATAGTCCTTCTTAGTAGCATTATTTGGCCTTCTATAGTCAATACACACTTTTCACCATGTCATTGTGTATGTGGGAATGAGTTCATTTTAGGCACATACTAAATTGGACTAACTCATGTACTTTAAAAAATAGGATAGATAATACTTGTATCAAGCAATTTAAGCACCTCATTTGTCATAACCTCTTGTACAATAGGGTTTAGTCTGCATTGAGGCATCACCACTTATTTAAAATCACTCTCCATAGGATTCTGATGTGCATAAATGCTGGGACTAATTCCTTTGAGGTTTTAGGTCTGAGGTCTCCCATCTAATAGCTCCCTTGTGCTCTTTTAGCACTTTAATAACCATATCTTCCTCCAAACCTATCAAAAGAAAAGAGATAATTATAGGTTTAGCATTTTCCTCTAAGAATACATATTTTGAATTAGAAGGGAGAGTTTTAAGTTCAGAATTTATTTCTCCCTTAAAAGGGGAAGAATCTTCCTCCTTCACACCTCCTTTATTAGGCTTTTTCGCTAGTTCTTTCAGCAATTCTTACTCTTTCTCTCTTACACATTCCTATATCTTATGATGCATTAAATAACCATAAAGTTTATCTTTCAAAAGAATATCTGTTTGAGTTTTGTCCTCGCATTCTTGAATAATATCAATGAAGCGTACAAATTCTTTAAATTCATAAGAAGGATGTTGCATCACTTTTATTCATAGTGAATACCATATTCTTTTCATTGAATCTCAAGGTAACTAGTTGCCTATGAAAATCTATCAATGCTTTTATGGTGTCTAAAAATTATCTTCTAATAATTAAAGGCAATTTCTTATCTGCCTCTATATCCATCACAACAAAATCTACTAGGATGATAAACTTTCCTACTTTAATCAATAAGTCCACCAATATGCCCTTTGGACTTTTTATGGACCTATCCACCACTTGTAATGTTATTCAGGTTTCTTTGATGTCTTTGAAGTTCAATTTCCTGCAAACAGAGTAAGTTATTAAATTTATGCTAGCACCCAAATCACATAAATTATGAGAAATAAAATTCCCTCCTAATTCACATAGCAAAGTGAAAATTCCTAGATCTTTTAGTTTTTTTTTTCAAAATTTTATTCATTTAGACAATATTATAATGTAATTTTACTATACCCATATGCACTAGCTTTTTCTTATTAGAACATATCTTTTTGACAAACTTAGCATATTTAGAAATATGATAAAAAAATTTAAATTTGCATGCAAATTTTTAAATATGCTAAGAAATATAGCTAACTGTTCATTTTGCTTTGCTTTCCTAGCCAGTGAAAGATAAGGTAGTTAAAACTCAACAATACTAAGGACATTAGATTTTTCATTACCTTTACCTTTATCAATAGCTTTAGGTACTTCCTTAAGACGATTAGGCTTAGAAATACTTACCTCCACTATTGATTCCATCATTTTTAAAGAAATCTTACCTTTTCCAGCCTCTTTTACCTATTTTTCACTCACTAAAGTGATAGCTTTTACCTCTTTCTTAGGATTGCGGTCCATATTAGATGGAAATTTACAATAAATCCTATTAGAGATTGAATTTGCAAGCTATCCCACTTGAGTTTCCAAGTTTATTATGGTAGCATCTTGATTTCTCATGCAAACATCTTGAGATTTTCATATATCATATTAACTTTCAATAAAGGTGGACTATATAGCCATGAAATTAGCAAATATCTCTTCTAAGGTAAGTCTCATATCTTCTAAAAGTTGAGGTCTTAGATGGAATCCAGATGGTTAGTAAGGTGGAGCTTGATAGGTAGATGGGAAATGTGTTGAAGCTTGTGCTTAATAAGGTTGGTGGTTGTTGGCATTGTGAGCTGACATATTTTATACCTTTAACATACTCAATTTCTTTTCTAACAGCTTCATTTGAGCACTAAGCATTGCACCTCATTTACATTATACACTCCTTACTTTATCTACATATTCCTTGTATTTGCCAATTCAGCTTCATTTATGGGCATCTTATCTTGGAGTACAAAAGCTTCCTTCAGTATCTTGTTCATAAAATTTCCACTTGAAGCTACATCTAGGAGAGATTATGTTGAATAATTTACACCTGTATAAAAAGTAGATATTAGTTGGTGTATAGCAATTTCATGGTGTGGGTAACTTTTTAAAAGTCTTATAAATCTCTCATAAGCCTCATGAAATTGTTCCTTATAATGCTAATAGAAATTATAAATATTATTCCTAATAGTGGCCATAATGGTTAGTGGAAAATATCTAAGTAAAACCTTCTCTTATATCTACTTTCAAGATCTTATGGACTGCCTTGGAAGTATTTGCAATCAATCCCTTGACTTACCAATGAGGGTGAATTTAAATAACTTCAATCGTATAACATCCATAGGCACCTTTGGTACTTGTATAATATCACTTATCTCTATAAATATGTCTGCATGGTGACCTGGATCTTGAATCACTAAGTTTGAGAATTGATTATTTTAGATCATTATGATTGTAGTAGGTTTCAGCTCAAAATGATTAGTTTAAGGTGGTATGATAGTCTTGTGCTCCTTATTCCATCAAGGATTGGCATAATCCATAGTGATCGTTGAACTTCACCCATTCCCTTGGATTTTATTTTGGTTGTGCTATAATTGATTTTGATTGACTTAACCACCAAGCAAAGGTACTGGATTGTTAAGAAGTGGGTCATCATATGGCTCATCCTATAGATTCTTATAGTTCCATTGTTGTCGCCTTATCTACGTAATATCCTTTCAATCTCGGGGTCAATAGGTATAATTGGGTCATCTTTTACCATGCACTATTAACACCTGAAAAGAATAAAAGAATAAAATAAATAAAAGAATAAAGAATAAGGAGGAGTAAAATAGTATCACACAAAATCCACTGTAAAATCTATAATAAATGCCAATCTTAGGCCACGATGCCAAAAACTTGACCAATGTCTAGAAAGTATACTAGGTCAATTAAGTAATATAGGGTAATAAGATTAAGATCCTTTAATATCATACCCTAGAGATTTTGTATTTTATATCAAATAAAGTATGAAATAATTTTCCAAGTTTTAAAGTAATTATAAATTTACTAAACTAAAATTAACAACTAAGTAAAATAAAAATAAATTAGACCGAAATAAATTAAATGTATAATAGAATTTAAGGTATGATAAATACCAATGACAAAAACTTTTGCTAAGGGACTATCTACCTCAACTTTTATTAATAATGACTCAATTACAAATAATACAAGTAGTCATGGAATACCTGTTAAAATCAAATATCTTGTTAAGAATATCTTTCTAGAGTATTAAATCCTCTAACTAAGAACAATCTAATACCCATAATGCAAATTTGGTTCTAAAATCTTAAACCTTTGTTAAATCCTTTTTCAAGAAATCTAACTATAGCTTATTCTTAATTCGAATTCATAATTTTAATCAACTCATGAACAACAAATTACTATCTCAATTTTTAAAACACAACAATACATTGACATGAATAGAATAAGTTAAGAACATGAATATCATAGATTAAAACTGAATTAACATTCAATCATATATTAAAAAAAATTCAATATCAATTCAACTATAACCAAAGATAATAATTAGCACAAGAATTCTAAAATTGCAACTTTTATTGAAATTAAGCTCAAATTAGAGTCTTTATAACAAAAGAATGAGGATTAAAGTTTTCCTCAACAAAAGTGAAGAAATTACTCATTGTTCATCATTGAAATAATTGAAAAATTAAAATAAATAGATACTATACTCATAATGTTTCAAGCTTCCTCTTGGTGTCTTCATACAATAGCAGAGAATAACTCAAAAACCCTAAAAGAATTCAACTAAGAAAATAAGAAAACTAGGTATGAATTATGAATTCCAACAGACCAACTTTAAAATCACAATTAAATAAATACCCTCAATTTTCAAAGAATACAACTGCCACCAATATTCCTAAAATAGGGAACAAACATCCATTATCATAGCTAAAAGGTGACTCGATGGAAAATGGATCTATCCCTACCAAGATGAAGCAATTTCAACTAGGATAAGGGCCCACATGGTTGGGATGAATGCCATCCCTACTATGTTGATTTAATTCTTAAAAAGGCAACCTATATGACTTGATTAGGAAGCTTCCTCATCCCTACCGAGTTGTGCTGCTCTGCTTTGCTTGATCAATAGCACTACCAAGTTCTTTGGTATTGGATTTTATGTAAATTTCCTTCATACAACAAGGCGGGGAAGGCCTTTATCCCTATTTGGTTGATTTATTTTTTTCTCAAATAAAAATTGTAAAACACACTTAATCATACTATACTAAAAACATTAACAATTTAAACACAAAACTATCAAATCTAACACCAAAAACTACTAAACACACCTAAAAATATACTAAAAAATATAGTTATAATTCAAAACTATCGACCAACAGCCTAAGTATATATCATATTTGTGGCTTTAAAATAAAATTAGTCTAACTAACTATACATATTGGCTTTATGATCACCCTTGTTGGATTTTCCCACACATAAATCAAGGTTGACAAAGTGCGCACTACATAATTCTCATGCCTAGTCTTCATAAGACTAGAAGGTAAACTTTCAATTTGTTACTCAGTCTTTTCAAGCATTTCATATAAGACAACAATTACTTCTCTTTGATTCCATATTCACTACGAACCTGGTAAACTCCAAGCAATGAGCCTCTAGATGCTTTTACTGTCTTTGCCCCTAAGGCTATTAGTGCTTTTAATCCATATATATATACTTTATATTGATGGGTTTGGGTAATTTTCATCATCAAATTAGACCAGGATTACCCCTAAAATTATTGAAGTACACGGAGTACTGCTATCACTACCTTAAAATTTAATATACCATTGGAAAAAGTATTCATCGTATGGAATGTTGCTATTACCATATTGGAACTAAAATTATTACCGCATGTTCTTATATGCATGCAATAGGTTCCCTTTGGTAATTAATTATATGTACATATTTGGCTTATGGCTTTATGCCTATTGATAACAACAATTATAGCTAGACATTTACTGTAAAAATACAAGCTCTACTGAATTTCAAGGTGTGAACACTTATGTGCGTTTGACTCCCGTTATCAATAAGCCCTTATAGGTTTTCTTGGTTTAATATTTTTCTATCAACCCCTAATTTTTACTTAGGATGCCTTTTTCAATTTTTTTCTTTCTGAGGTACATATTTTAGCAAAGCTGCCTTTTTTGGTTTTCAATCAATGTGGCTATATTTTTTCCTCTTTAATTTTTTCATTTTTTATTTCTTCGATTAGTTTACGTCAGCATTTTTTTTGCACCAAACTCCATTAAAGACAGTGAGCTGAGGCGACAGCTTATGGATCATTCTCTTGTCATTCTTTAAGGTGTCTTTAAGAAATTTTGTCACTTTCAAGTAATAGAGCTATGTTTTCTTATTATTTTCCTTGGAATGTTCACTTTATCTTTTCTGCCTTCTAATTTAAGTCTTTGAATTTGTTGGCTAAATGATATATTGTTCAGATTTTTATAGGAAGCATGTCTTACAGCGTCTCTATTAATTATCATCAAGTCACTTTAAGTCTAGGCAAAGACTCTTATTCTTGGTTTTTTCATTCTCTAAAACTATCTCACATCAGGAGTCATATTAGATGCAATCAAGATGTTATTTTTTCCTTGAGATTAAATGGAGCAGTATTTTTTGAGTTGATGTCTTATATAAATAAGTTATAATTATTGCCATGCATGATGCAATAAAATACAACATTACATATATAAGAAAGCATATATTATTAACATGGTTAGAGGAACATGTGCACATTTTGCATTATAAAAAATTGGCTTATACTACATCTTTTCCTACTATAGGTGCATGCTATAAAAAGTTTCTCAACATCTTAGGCTCTTCCTTCTCTTGACAATGCCCCTAAGATAGGTGGCAACATTCACATCTTACAACTCTCTAAATTATTTAACATTAGAACTAAGCAAGTAATGGCTAGATATGTACAAGCTATATACATTTCGAAGCATATACCATTTTAACAAGGTTGAGTTAAACATAAACATGGGATTTCAAGGTCCTTACATCTTCAATTTAGATTATAGTGATCAGAAGTACAAACTCTCTATAAGGGTTTTGCCATTGCTATTTCTACTGAGTATTCCATTGGCAGTTATGACATCCTGTCTGGGTCCAAATTTGAACTTAAACCTAGTTTTAAGTTGTTAGACTTTGACTAATATAAAAAATCCCTAATAGGATGGTTGTTAAATCCCTTAAACCACACAGGTGTGTAGTGTAAGATGGTTGACAAATCAGAAGGTTAGAATGATATATGTTAAAAATTTATACAAAAAATTATTTGCATAGAGTGAAATGCACACATTTAATGATTGTATGATAAGGTTATGCAAAAAAATGCTATGTAAAAATTTTATTATTTTAGAACATGTTTACATAATGTACATGTATATGGAGAATACATATGGCATACAATAGGAGAATAAAATAAAGTATGACATGGCATGAGAAGCGATGTATATGTCCACAATGTATAATAAAAGGTGTGTGTATAGAATATGGCACAACATGAGAATGAACGTACATGACATATGATGTATATTACATGGCATGTTTTAATCATGATGGCATGTATGTGCAGGGTGTGACATGGTAATAGAATGAATGCACACGAAATATGGCATACTTATACATAACAAAACTTACATAATGATAGTATGTGTATGTGATGTGACATAAGATGCATAAGATATTGCATGATGATGCATGAATTGTGTGGTATGGTAAAAAATCACATACATAGAAGTACAAGACATATGCAAAAATACCCATGGCATAAGATATGACATGGTACAAAAATGAGTGTATATAATGAGTGGTATATGTTTATGATGTATGTCATGTTATAGGCATGCAACTACATGATGAGTGGCATATATACATAACGTATGACATGGTATAACTATAAGAAAATGTTAAAATAGCAACAAAAAATTAGTAATAGAAAATAAATTTCATTGGTAAAGTTAGCATAAGTTTTTAGCTTTAACAACAGAAATGGAAAATGGTTGTATTCTATTGCTAAATAAGGAGGGAACTTTTACCGCCATAATTTAGCAATGAAATATTGCAACAAAATGTCCATATTATTGCTAAATAAGGCACTAGCAAAGCATGAAAAAAATTTGCAATGAAAATACCAATTGAAATAAAATTTTGCTAGTAATTTAGCAATGGAATAAGAATTTCATTTGTATTTTATCAATAAATATTAATTTCATTGCTAATTTAGCAATGAAAATATGACTCCATTGGTAATTTAGCAATGAAAATAAAATTTTGTTCTAAATAACCAATCTTAATGCAACTCAGATGTGAATTACCAACATAATTTTTTTCCAGTGCTATAACCATTGCTATTTTAGTAATGGAATTTATATTTCATTGTTATTTTAGCAAAAGAAAAAAGTTCCGTTTCTATTTTGATTTTTACCCAAGGTAAAAATAGTTCCCTTTTTTCCTTCTCTCCCTACCTTGCCATCTTTGTTTTTCCTCCTCGCTTTCGCCCTATCCCACTTCCTTTCTCTCTCATTCTCACTGCTAAAATAAATATTTAGGTCTGATCACTATTCTAGTTCCTTCAATTCAACCTCTCATTCTCTCTTTTGCCATCTCTCTCTCCATTTCCTCTCCAATGTCGGTGCCTCCCCTCTTCCACACCTTTGCCTATGATCTACTTCAATCTTAGTAGCTTCAGTTTCTCCCATGTAATAAAGTAACTGGTAAATTTCTCTCTTTTTCAATTTTCAATATAAGATGTAATTTCCACTTTTGATTCTTGTAGCATTACAGGTGAAAAATAATTTCATCTCTTTTGATTTTTAGATATTGTAACTTTGAGATTTGGATTTTTAGCAATAATAAACTAAAATTGAAATAAGGCTTTTTTATAAATACTGAAAGTTTGAGATTTGGATTTTTATCTACAAACTATTTTTTTTTTGTAAATGAATTTCAATTACTTCATTAAGAAGCCCAAAACCCCTTATCAAATTCAAAACTATCGGCAGGTCCCCTATTACTCTCTGGATCCATCCCATGACTAAAATAAATTAATACATTACTTTTGTATTTGCATAGTTCAATTTTTATGGATTAGCAAATTGGAGACAAAATATGTTTGTGTATTTTGGAAGCATTTCTACTTGATTAATATTTTTCTTTTTAATTTATGCTTCAAACATTAATCGAATGATTTAATTAAAGTAGTGAATCAATCAATCTTATCTTGATCATCACTAACATTAGCTACATTGTAATTATAAGCTTGTGCACTGAATCTTTCATTTCTTTATATTGAAATTTTATGCATAAAAAATTATTATTGTTAAGGTAAACCCAAACATGAGAAAATGTGTCCATTTTGTTTTCAGTGTACAAACAAACAATAGATTATTATTTATTTCTTGGAAAACATTCTGTACAAATAAGTTATTCTCCAAGAAATAAATAAAGGTAGAAATTATCGGATAGAGGTAAATAGGGATATATAATTTACTTTTTCTATAGTAATATGGTTTAACTTGAAAATTGTGCATAATAAAATTCAAATTTCAAAATTTGGAATTCACTGGCAAATAATGTGATGCATATTTATTATTTCATTTTAAGAAGATCCATAAGAAGCTCTAAAATTTTTTAGGATTTTGCTACAAATAAGAAGTATCATGGCATAGATGTAAAAACCTTATATATATACCATCTTATAAGCAACTATCCTTTTATCTTCAACAAGGCCACCCTACAACTTATGTAGAGGTTTGAAACTGAATTATTAGACATTTTCTTTAACTTAACTATTAACAATTTGTCAACCAGTTAATGTTTTAATTTTGGTTTAGTTAATTGGTTACTTGAATTTTTTATTAATAAATTTAACTTTTATCAATTTATTAAACTCAATATTTGCATATATGAATCTCTAAACACAAAGAGATGCAATGAATTCCTCATTTGTGGGCTGCCCTTGATTTATGAGTAAAATTTATAATCATTCTGTTAGAGATATATTATCCATTGTATGTATACAAGCTGTATAGCTTCAAATTATATTTTGAATTCCTTTTCATAATATAAAACTCATTTAACTTCCATCTATTATGGTTTGGATAACACCATAGGTTTCCAAACTCTAAGAGAAACTCTAGGTGGATGTATATCTTGATATGGATTTTCGGTCTAGGTTTTGTAGTATGAGCGCAAGTTTCATGAGGAGCTATTATATTTGTTTGGCTGCTTTGGATGGTCTTCTGCATTCTTAATCATAAACAAAGTAAATCCTTGATTTACCGGTGTGGTGTTATTTTGCAGGCTGGGTATCAATGTCAAATTGTCTTGGAAGCTTCTAAGTATCTCTAAATTGGATAAGAAGGGGGTTATAATTTAACTTATGAAACACCTAAAGGATCAATTTCTCTAGAGATAAAAAGTGTTGTATTAACAATTCCATCCCATATTGCAAGCAGTCTCCTGAATACTCTTTCTGCATGATTTTTTTCTTTACCTAATACAATTGTCACCTTTGCTTCCCTTTTTGTCATTAGTCAAAGTTGAGTGGTGTATTATGGTTAATGTTTTCACTTATTTTCATATTTAATTTTGTGGACATTTTCAAATTTTTAGATTTTGGCTGTTGCAACTAGTTCATACGGTGAAGGGAAATAATCCTGCAAATAGGGCCTACACTTTCTTATATGGTTTTTATTGTTGAATGTTGGAAATAAGGTTTAAGGATGATGCAATAAATTTACCAGATGTTAATGGTTATTCTAGATAGGAAGACTATTACTATTATGTGAATTATATTACACTTTCCCAGTTTTAGCTATTCCATGTTATCGTGTGAATACATTGTGTTAGATATTTATTTTGTACTGTTACAACTTCTTGTTATTATTAAAATAAGAAAGTTACTAAGCTTTAGGGTGTGATTGCTCATAATGTATTGAGTCTCTTGAATTTATATGCTAGATGATTTTAAAGGCTTTATAATGAGAAATAATCATGATGAACATGCTTTCTTGATGTTTACTATTGTAGTTTAGTTTGAAGAATTTTCTATTCACGTTTTAAATTTACCTTTGGCTTTATCTGACCAAATTATCTATGAAATTGCCATATTTCATGTCTTTATTGAGTGGTTGTCTTTATCTATTGTTCTTTTTTTTTACTTAAGTAAATTTCATGAATATATAACTATTTGTTTCATGCTTACTTTTTTTAGAGACTATTGCTTCAGATGTATTATCAAAATTTTATTACCACCAATTGTAGCAGTATCTATTTAATACCCAAAAGATACAATTTGGATAGAATGTTTAATAGATAATGTGTTTAAGGGTTTTGGTTAGTTGCATCCACGAAGCTAAAGGGTAGAAACCTTAGGTAAGGTTGCTCTAGTAGATATTATAATTTAGCATTGCTTAGTTTCATGTTAAACATCTAGAAACATTAAATTATTAGATAAGAAATTAGTATTTTTGTTAGTTTTAATGGAATTGTATATTTCAAATAATTGGATTCTTTTATTTTTTATCAAATAAATAATTTGATTATAATTGTGAATTGGATTTACTTTTTTAAGTTATTCAAAAAAGATATATATATATATATATATATATATATATATATATATATATATATATATATATATATATATATATATATATATATATATATATATATATATATATATAATAAGATTTTAGTTTCGACATTGTTCTTCCTCTTTAGGTTTGAGGATGAAAATAGGGCCCTTATAATGTTGTTAACTAAACTTGGCTTAGCCAAAATTAGTACAAGGGAAACACCATTAGAAACAAAGCTATTGAAATGAAAGGATAATGGCATCTTTATAATGTAACATCTTTTTGAATTTTTTCTTTTTAGCTTCAGTCAATCTGGAAATTGGTTGTAGAAGAAGCTTTCATTCACACATCCTAAACACTTAGCAAAATATGTCACAACCAGCTTGACATATATTTATAATTTACTTTATACTTCATAGGATCATATCCCATCGACATTCCACCATCACTTTTTCTATTTTTAATTTAATAAATATAGCAGCTTATACTATTAAATGTATCATAAATAAAAAAATCTATCCTTAATATACGAAGTGACCTTGCATTGAATTTACTCATAAACAATTACATGGGATTTATTTTTTCTTTTTCCTTTCCTATCAAGCGTATGCTATACTAAAAACGAAAGCAAAAAATAGTTTGAATAGTTGCAATTAAATATTGAGTTGAATTATCATTATCAATCTTACTATGTACTAAAATTTCCACTTTTTGTGCCTAACATGCTCCATCTCATATTGGCTACATTTGCTATTTTAATGAAAGCAAAAACTTTGAATTCATTCCTATAAATATCAAAAATTAATACATTATGCTTTTCATTTTTGATTTTTCATCCCAAAAACTTATCCATCCTTATCTAATGTTAAGGCTCCTCGATTTTATTACTACTTAATGGTCTCTGCTAGTGGATTACAATTGTATTTGGTATATTTGATGTTGTGGCCTCATTATTTGATTTTTAAACTACTCTTTTCGGCTTTAGATGATCATTTATTTAGGTTTAGTACTTTTGGTTGTTGTTGATGTTTAGTCAGGAATTATTTGTTGTTATTAAGGGCTGATGTTTTGTTAGATGACTTATAAAATTTATTTTTATTTGGATTTTTATTATTTAAATGTTAGTTTTTGATAAATTAGATTCACAAATGAATGTCTAAATGATCTTGGTTTATTTTCATGTCCATAAGGTACTCTTTCCCTTTCTTTTATGCTTATACTTTTGATGTCAATTAGCTAGTCTATCTATCGAGATTATAAATGCATTATTTTAAATTTTCACTCATATATATTAATTTCTTAAAAGGATAAAGGTGTTTATACAAAGAGAAATTAAATCCAATTACCATGTTGGTGCTGATGTTCTAATTTGCTTTTGTTTTTAGCTCTGCTATTCGGGGAGCTGTGAAACTCTTTCTGATTCTTACCTCACTTGGCTGGTTTTCTTTGGAACTACTTTTTACCTCATTTCTCACAATCCATGCTGGAAGGTTTTTAATTGCAGATTGGTGATCAGATGCCTCAGCTTTGTCGCTTCTTAGTTTTTTTTTTCCTTGGGAGGCTACAAGTGTTTTGAGTATTAGTTTGTTGAGTTAACCTTTGTTTGACTACTAGTAGTCCTTAATTTAGTCTATATTTTAATTTTGTCTGTTACTGCTCCTCTCGATTTTGATTGATTATGGTCCTTTTTCTTTGTAGCAAAATGCTCAACTGATGTTCTTTTGGGTTGTACCTCTAGTCTTATAAAAGGTGTGTTATTAAGAGTTGTAGTATTATTTGGAACTTATAGGTTCATTATTTTATTGGCTACATCCTCATATATTAATAAAATCTTTGACTTATAAAAAATATTAATTTATTGAAAATGAAAATAGAAGTTCACTAGCCTAAATGTAGATATCTATTTCTAAAATCAAGAAAAGTTAGGTATAACTCAAAATCCAATGTTTTTAATTAGGTGTTAGTCATTAGTTACAAAGGCATGGTAGTATAAAATATAGTTTAATCCTCTAGATCAGCGTGATATGGCTAAAGCTTAAGATGTAAGTCTAACAATCTAGTTTTATAGTTTGTTTCATAATTATTATTTTGATCATTATTAAATAATGGGCAAGATATATAGCAAATTTGATGCACTTTTGCTTAATTATGGGCAAGATTTTTAACAAATTAAATAATAGGCAATAGTGGAGTTTTTTTTTCTACTTTTATAAACTTTTTAGCATTTTTTAACAGTATGTTCAATATAATTTGATTTTATTATACTTATTATCACCCTTTGTATCTATGTAATATTTTAGCTATCAAGTATATGTTTGATTGAACGTACAAAGAATGGATCAACCTATTTTTTTTATTTTTGTTTTCTTGACATCATACAACTGAAGCAACAAAGAAGAGAACATTGTGGTTTTAGGTCTTTATCTTTCTTATTGGTTTGGACCTATCCATTTCTACATTATAAAGTTACTAAGTTTGTATTTTTTCAATTCATTTATTTGCTATTTGATATGTGTTTTTTCACTTATATAATTAAATTATTAGATCAATTGCACAAATTTTGCTCATAAAATTATAGAGTAGTGATAATTTGTTTGAGAATTGAGATTAAACCATTGCAAGGATACTTTTTATTTATTAATTATAATTTACTTTCCTTTTTTCTATTTTAAAAATAATACATGGCTGATTGTAACTATATTAATTGGATGATAATTAGTTGGCAGTTTCTATTTGATGAGTTATTATACTAGTAGAGCTTTGAAAAGCTAAAAAGCATGTTGAGTGAAGCTCCTATTCTTACACAACCTACATCGGGTAAGTTTTATGTCATCTAAAATGATGCTTTAAGGAATGGGCTAAGATGGCTATTAATGCAAAAAGGTAAAGTAGTAATGTTTGCTTTTAGGCAGCTTAAACCACATTAAAGAATCTATCCTACCCATGATCTAGAATTAGCAATCATTATATTAGCACTGAATATTTATAGGCATTACCTATATGGTTAGAAATGCTATATCTACACTATACAGATCCAAAATAGGCCCTAGTAGAATTCAAAGGTATTAGCATGTCATTAAGGTCTAATTAAGCTTAATTAATTTAAGTATTATGAGTGAAGACATTGATAATTATTATTTTAATTTAAAAAAGGTAAAATGGTTATTTTACCATTTGTATAATTAAAATAAAAATATAGTTAAGTGGTTAATTGAGACATAAGTATTATTTAGTGCATCAATTTCAATAAGAGAAAGGATGTTGGCATGTAATTAAAGGAAAAAAGTAAGAATGGTGTTAAAATTGAACGAAAGAGATAACGGGGGATAGATTTTTACATGCCAAAAGATTAGGGTGTTAAATTGAAGCTTTCCCTTCCACATAAATTTCTAGAGACTACATGAAGGAGAGAGAAGAGTGAAGAGGGGATTTAAATAGTGGTTTAGGTGGTTACATAAAAGGAAAAACAAATATTTTCCTTATTCTCTCTACTAAAAAATTTGTAACTTTATCTCTCTCATTTCTCTCAAAATATGTAAATTCCTCTTTTTTTTCCTTGAAAAAGTTAGCCCTTCACTTAAAGAAACATTGCTTCATTTCCATCACTATGCATATGAGGAAGCCTGGATTAACGCTGTCTTCAAGGAGCTAAGCAAAGGAAGAAGAAGAGGTGTAGAGAAAAAGATGATATTGTGGAAGATTTTGTATTGCATGAAAGGTTAGGAAATTTAATTTACTTGTCATGTGATTTTTTATGGATGGAAACATTGATTAAAATTTTAAATGGATGTATTTAAAGTTGTTAATATAGTTATAAAGATGAGATTTAAGATTTATCCTTACATGTGTTTTGTTGATGATGATTAAATAAGTAAAAATCTGTCTTGGTTCACTAAGAACTGATTTCTTTATTTTAAGTATATTTTGAGTTATACAACTCTAAATAGGGCATTTGTAGGCCATAATTTAACCTAAGATATGGACCTATAATGTTTTATGAGAAACCTTTGTTTGATTCTACCATTAAGTATGTCTACATTTGAGTTGAAGTCAAATCTGAGATGTTGTCTAGTTTTAGTGAGCAAATGTCAGTATTTTGGACATAACTCTTGGCACAAAGGTCTAAATGCTATGTGACAACATTTTGGATAAACTAGACTTCCACCTCTTGATTTCCTATGAAGAATACAAAGCTTAATTATATGCCTATAAACATGTCAAATTTAACTTGAAAATCAAAACTGCTTGTAACACTATCATTTAGAATAATCTTTAGTTTTTTGTAAATATCTTGAGATTTAAAATTGAAAATGAGGTGATTTTTAATGATCCCAAAACTATAAATGTATGGCAAAAACTTTGTAGAAGACATTTTTGGTTGAAAATGTCATTTGGTATGTCTAAATTAGCACATAAGTTTAACTTATAAATCTTCCTTACGACATAATAGACCTCACTATTAGTACAAATTTGGTAACCACCAAGAGCCAGTCAAGAACAAAAAGTACTCATATCTCACAGTTAGTACTCTTTTGATAACCATCATGACCCTCATTTATTTTACTTATACTTTATTTTTATGCTCTAAATTATCACCAAAATATGTCGAAACCTTTCTAAATACTTTTAGAACCTTTTAATCATAAGAATAAGGGTATTATCCAATACCAAATTTATGAAGAGCATAATAACATATGGAAATAAAGTTGTAAAGAGGAATATTGATTTTTGAAGGCATAGAAATACATGTCATTTTTGGTGTTCTAATTTAGTAATGTACACGTATGTTTTCATGTTAGTATGAAAAGATATATTGATACCATATTTTGGAACCTTCAATGAACTCACATATCATATTCATTAATTGGTACATGGAGCGATATAGCTTTGAATATTTATTGAAATGATATATATATATAAAATCATACATTATGGTTAATATGTGATTTTATTTGATTATAGTATTGTATATTTATAGTTATTTGCATAACTATACGAGATTATATATATATACATATATGTATATACATATATAGGTAATCATTTTATGTGTGAATTGAAGTGTAATTGTAAAATGATAATGTTTATATATAATGTTTTCACATTATTATAGTTATGATGAAAATATCAAATAAGAAGGATAGTAAAGCATGTCTTTACATATATGATCATAAAAGCATTTTGGTAAGCAGTTATGATTATAAATTATAAATTAAAGGTAAATATGTTGTAAACGTGTTCATACCTACTTTTAATTATCATCATAATTCATATGTGGAATAGTTACATGCCTTGAATTGATTTCAAGTACAAATAGCAATACTCAATAGTGTATATGATCACATGTTTATAGAAAAGTTATACATGAACAATTATACATGAACAGTTATATGATTATCTTTTACATAGTTATACATGAGTGCACTTGTACATATATTTATATGTTTGAATAGAGTTAAAGTAATGAAAAGAGAGATATAGTAAAGAGATTTAATTGCCTGCATTATGTCTAGGATGCGAATGATAGGCATGCCTATAAGTGTACCTTAGAGCTATGATAGTATTGTTTTCACCCTGTTTGAGTCATAAATGGTCCCGTTTATATAATAAATAGCCCTATTTAGGTTGTAGCCGCCCTGTTCGGGCCGCTTGATTGGTCTAAAGAATATTTTGACCCTATTTTTATCTTAAAGCTTATGTATATTTTAAACCCATTTAGGTCATAAATTATATTGCAATTCGACCCTGTTTGGATCCTAAAAATAGCATAGTTTGGCCCCTTTTGTGTCCATATGATTGATATATTTGGGTATCCCGAAAACACGTATCTTTGAGTAGCATATACACCACCTATTATCCATTGCTATAGAAAAGTCCAGGCCTAATTCCAAGAAAAAGAAAAGCATTATAAAAGGATAAGAGGTTAAAGAAGTATCACAATTCTTAAATTGACATTCATAGTATTCTTATATGAAATTCCCATATAGTATATGGAAAACATGATACATATATAAGGCTACATTACATATATAAATACATGGCATTTTAAAATCACATGTTCATACTACACCAATAAGTCAAGCACATGAACTTGCATGATATTGATGCTTTATCAATGAACAAATTGGTGAATACATGATCTTTATAGTCATATGCTTCTTACATGAATTTATACACACACACACACACACACATATTACCTTAAAACGCATCAATGTATAACATATGTAAAAACATGACATGGGTGAAAGAGTATTTTGTTATTGTATATATGAAATCACTGAGATAGCTTCAAAGTGTTTCCTATACCTAAGAATGCAAGATATATGAAATGGTACAAATTCAAAGTCATGTTTTACAAAAGTATACAGGTTAATGTATATTACTATAACTGCATGTTACTTATTGAACATAGTCTAAATGATATGAGAGTTGTCTGTGACTCTTTATATGTTAATAAGAATGAATTATGAACTTGTAGCTTATGAATTTGATATACGTGAAGATAGAAGTGTAATACATCTTATACAGGGAATAGGCTATACATATGTATAAGATATGAAAATTAATTGAATATATATATATATATATATATATGTATTTATATAGTTTATTAACTTAAAGTTTTATGATTTTAAAATGGGTTTCCATGAATGGAGATTGATATTATCATGCCTTTAATAGAGATTAATAAAAACAAAGCGATTAATTATGTTTGAATTATAGGAACTCTAGAATTATGGTTGAAGGATGTAAATATTTGTTAAATAAGTTATAACAAAGTGGAATGTTTATAAATGCTTAGCATTGAATTGAAGAATAATATAAGTGTGTAAATAATTTAAGATTTTGTGATATTGATTTTATTATTTGAAATGATCGGAGTTTTATGCTTAAAGATATGCTTTTGTGTGTGTGTATTTTAACAACTTTCAAAAGAGCTTGTCTGCATATTTTATAGTCCCTACTAAGCTTTATAGCTTAGCATTTGTTTTTATCCATGTATATTGCAAGGATAGAACTTTTTCATAGGGATAATATCTGCAGCGGGATGGCAAACATAAGTCATCGAAGTGACTGAAAATATAGTCTTCATTTTGGGTTCTTTTTGGTTTTGAAGTTTTAAAATTGTGTGAGAAATTTTTTATAGTATATATGTTTAATATATGTTACTATTGTGATGTTTAAAGAGACTAATATGTAAGTAAGTGTTAATAGTAAAGTTCTTAGATTATAATTTAATTTTCCTATAGATATTTGTTCAGCATTGTTAAGTTAAGATTAGTTCATTGATTATTAAACATTAATGTATCATGTGAGAGGATAGTAATATGTCATAGTAGAGGGTGCTATATAAACGGATCACAAGAGTTTAAAATAGCTACCCACCAAGAAAGAGCTCAATTTATGGTAAAGACAATGGTTAGAGCTCATCAAGGATTATGATTGTCTGATAGACTACATCTTGGCAAAGCAAATGTTGTAGCAAGTGCACTTAGTAGGAAGAATCTAATGGCTTTAAAGTCTATGAATGCCAAGTTGTCCACAATATAGGATAGAACACTAGTACCTGAGATGCAAATTAAACCTAATTGGCTACAGCAGGTAAAGGACACACATAGGCGAGATGAATGGTTAGCCTCCATCATTACACAAGTATAGTCAGGAAAGGACACCAAGTTCTCCCTTGGCAAAGATGATTGCTTGTACTATAATGGGAGAATTTATGTACCAGATAATGCATAGTTAAAAAAGAACATCTTGACTGAAGCTCACAATAACAGTTATTCCATGAATCTAGGTAGCAATAAGATGTATCAAGACTTAAAAGCAGCTTATTGTTGGCTTGGTATGAAAAGAGAAATAGTGAACTTTACGAAAAAATGCTTGATATGCCAGCAAGTAAAAGCAAAACACTATGTTTTTTCTAGCTTGCTATAATAAATCACCATCCCCAAATGGAAGTGGCACCACATCACTATGGATTTTATGCTTGGGTTATAGCAAACTGGGAGGCAACATGGTTCCATTTGGGTAATAGTAGATAAATTGACTAAGTTTGCCTATTTCATACCAGTACGATCTAATTTTCCATTATCTAGACTAGCAAAAATTTATATCAGTGAGATTGTGAGATCATATGGCATTCTTTCTTTACCATTTTAAACTGGGATCCTCCATTCACATCTAAAGTTTTGAAGAAACTCAAGAAAGCACTTGGAACTTGTTTAGACTACAACATTGCCTTCCATCCACAAACAGATGGGCAATCTGAGCAAGCAATACAAATACTAGAAGACATGTTAAGAAGTTTCATTACGAATTTTGGTAGCAATTAGGAGAAATATCTTCCATTAATAGAAGTTTCTTATTATAACAATCACTAATCTAGTATCGAAATGGTGCCATTTCAAGCATTATAAGGAAGAAAATGTATAACACTTTTATGTTGGATCGAGTTTAGTGAAAGCAAGTTGGTGGGACCAGATTTGATTAAAGAAATTAAAAAACGGTAATGTTGATTAAAGATAATTTGAAAGCTATAGTAGACATGCAAAAATTCTATGTAAATTCAAAGAAGAAGGATATATAATTTCATGTAGGTAATAAAGTATTTCTAAAAATCTCACCATGGTGGAAGATTATACAATTTGGTAAAAAGAGCAAACTCAGTTCGAGGTTTATCAGTCCGCATGAAGTGTTGTAGTAGGTCAGACCAGTTACCTACAAGTTGAAGCTACCATTAAAATTAGAGAGGATCCACGATGTTTTCCATGTATCTATGCTAAGGAGATACCGATCAGATCCTTTTCACGTTATCAGATTGAAAGATGTTCAACTTCGGCTAGATCTACCATATAATGAAGAACCATTAAGGATTCTAGCAGAGACTAAGATAGCTATGGAATAAACAAATATCTCTAGTCAAAGTACCTTTAGACTTGCCATAATATGGAAGAAGTAACCTAAAAGCCTGATGAGACTATGAGACTATAATAGCCACAACTTTTCACTCTAAAATTTTTATTAGTGGGGGAGAACTATAACACCCAAAAATTTTCATCTAATATGCATAATATGTTTTAGAGAATGAATAGTAACCTTAGAGAAATTTTTGTAGTGATTATAGTTGAATAGTAAAGAAAAATTTGAAAGTGTATAAGGGTTAAACATACTCAAGCTAGGGAAATCCAAGGATGGGTGACCTGGCATGCAATTTGAATTAACCCTAGAATATGAAAGTAGATGTCAAACGGAGTCCAGTGGTACAATTTGAGAAGAAATTGAGCATAGATAGGCCTTCAAAATAGACAGAGAAGTTTTTACTCGGCACCATAAACTCGATTGACCGAAAGTTTGATCGAGCCATAAAATATTCCAAAGATGTCCAATAGTTATTACAATCCTATAGACAAACTAGATATAAGCTAAATAATCTATCATAAGTGAAAAATAATTATTTCGACAATTTCAAAATTTTAAGTTTCAGAACTGTTAAGTTTGCCTCTAGGGCTAGAAGTACACTAAAATGATATCAAAATGACTTAAACATTTAACCATATATTTCATCATATGTTATTGCATGAAAGGAAAATTTTCATAGCATTCTGACAATCAAAACATTAATTTAAAAAAATAGTAAAAATTTGAGGTTAATTTAATTAGAGAGTTTAATTGCCACATTTAACTCATATAAGGCATAATGGTGATTAGGAAATGAACCTTGACTACCTACATGCATTAGTATAGTAAAAAGTACTATAGAAAGCCATGAGAGCTTGACAAGTGGCTTAAAAATAAGCCATTAGATGACATAATAAATGGAGAAATTTGGGCCATTGATTTGGTGGACTTATGGGCATCATAGAGGGGTCTAAAATCCTATACATTTTTGCCTAAAAACTATAATCTTCCTCCCTTTATCTATAAAAATCGAAACAACCCTCTTCCATTTGGTTTTAACCATTTTTTCTTCAATTCTCTCATTTTCCTTCATATCTCAAGCCTAAATTCACCTAATTACACTACAAAGCATGCTCTTTAATCTATAAATTTAATTGGAGCAAGAAAAATCTTAGAAGTGGAGAAATTTTACTGAGAGAAATGTACTTTAATAAGGTGATGTATAGGAAGAGAATAACAAAGAGAAGTAAGGAAAAGGAAAGTAAGATTAAGTGATTTCAAGCTTTATTAAGGTTAGTGGATACATTCCCTACACTTAATTTCATTTAAACTTTGAATTTTTCATAAAAATTACATTATGTAACTAAAGAAACGTAAGAAATAATGGAAAATAATTTAAGATAACCTTTTTAAATGATTAATTAACATAGAATAAACATGAAATTATAAAGGAATCAAGCATTAAGTTGGAAGACAAATCATAACTAAATTATACCCTATGTTATATAATGTTATATCTTGATGCAAATTTACATATTAATCATAAATTGAGTAATTTAATAATGAAGAAACACATTATGGTTTATTTGTGTTAAAAATAATGTAAGGACATAACAGTTAATATGTAAGCATAATGGTGTACTTATAGGTACCAAAGAAATATTAAGGTAAAATGAGTACAAGTTAGCATAAATACACATAATGTAAACTTAAAAACATGTATGACATAATACGGAGTAAGAAAATATATGGTATGTATGTCATAATGAGGCTGAATTGCATACCTATAGATAAGGACATATTTTCACCATGCTTATATGTTATTTCTGATGTACATTATGGTTTTCTATATATTATGGATGAATGCATGAAAAATGAAGGTGTATGATATGAAACATAATAGGTATACTATGATAAATAAAATAAAAATGCAACATAACGTAGAATAATTATTTATCTTTAGTATAAAGTGGCTGATCTAGGATCTTAAAATATAATGGCTAGCCATAGGAACCCATATACCACTGTAAAATCATACAACAAAACTATTATCGAGGAATGACTACATTTATGTAGTCACCTCGCTCTTACAGTTATAGAGTATACTTATACACTCATATAGTCCTCATCTTGTATATCCCATTCGAGGACTTTCACTGGTTACTATTAGGGGTAAAATGGTAACTATGGAAGTAAATAGGGACTAAAAGGGTAAAATAGTAAGTATGCAATAAATAAAGGGAAAATTTTTAATTTAGCACCAAAAGGGTGATTAAAAGATTAAATTTGTCAAATAGGACAAAGGAAAAATTTGAAAATAATGAAAAGTTTGGGAAAAAAATGTAATTTACCACCTCATGGTCAAATATAAAAACGGAAAGAGAAAATTTCCATCTAAGTTATAGTAAAGGACAAAGAAAGTAAAAAGAGTCAAAATGGAAGTCAAACATGGTAAAAAATGATAAATAAAAAGTTTAAGGACTTAACCATAAATTTTACATTCAAGAATAATATTATAGCAATTAATAAGAAAAATAGGTATAATAAAGCTTAAGTATCAATTTAGGTAATAAAATAAGTTAATTAAGATAAATTAATGCAAAGTAACATTAATTGGGTAAAAAGATAATTTAGTAAAAATAATTTCATCAAATGAAGTTTGATATAGTCGTATCTAGCACTAGGCAGTAGTGTTACTTAGCACATGATTTTGTTGAATGCGTATAAGGATAGATACATTTTGAACTTGAAGAAGACGAAGCACGAAGGCATGTACATGTATCACATTTTGGAAATGAATTTAGACCACTTTTGTTTTAAAACAATTTTTGGGTATTATGCCATGTAATATAGGTATTACAATGTATGTAAAATGTTAATTACTTGTAAAGCAATATCATTTGAGAGTGTATATATGATGAAATTGTTGTGTTGTTTGACAATGGATGAATATGGAAGTGTTATGTATGTAAATAGAGTATTTGAGGTGGAGGTTAACTATTGGGAGTATTAAATTTCAATTTTGTAGGTTTTGGTAGCACGGTTTATAAGCCTCTATACTACCAAAATTTTGATCAAATGAATAGTAACTAAGCGACACTAAACATGAGTTGGAACTTAAAGAAATATACCTAATTTGTTAATCATCAATTTGTACTGTCCATTACAATAATACCATGGAATATAACCATGACATATATCCCATGTACGGAAGTCATAAATGTTAGTAGGGTATCATTATATGAATAGTAAATATAATAATAATAATAATAATTGAATTAAAGTGAATTAAATATTGGTATAAATACATTAATGAAAGAAATAAATATATAATAGCAAATAGTAATTGATTAGGCAAAGAAATAAACACAAATAAAATAATATTAATAAAAGATAATAAACAATATTTGAAACATATTCTATAAATTGAAAGTAAAACCATAAATTAACATACAATAAAATATATTATATAAGTTAAAAGAATAAAGCAAAGAAGACATGAGGTGCAATGGAAATAAGATAAAGGAAATGAAAAAGAAATAAGGGGAACAAAACTGTTAAATTGGCCAAAGTTGCCAAGGAACAGTAAATTAAAATTGAATTTGCAGGCATCAAATTGATAGCATGGGAAGGAATTGTGCATGTCACAAGCAGCTGGGCAGCCAATGTGTCATAGGCAGGCTGCAACTCAGCCTAGAAATGCAGTCCGCAATTCTAAACGATGCTACTAACCATGCAAAAATGCCAAAATGTAATTTTAAGCCATAAATTGTATGGAAATGCTCAAAAATGTTACCAAAACACATTAAAAACCATTTAAAATTGATTAAACTTATTTTAGGTGTATTAAATCTAGAAAGTAAAAAAATTGAATTTTAAAACCAAGGCTGAGGATGATGAATAACTATTAAATATGTATTAAATCCCTTATTTCCACTTTTTAAATAGGTTTTCATTAATTAATGATCTAAACAATCATAAATCACAAAAAAAAAATAGCAAATTTACAAGCTCAAATTAAAGAATTCATAAAAATGAAAAGAATCAGTAAATACAGAAAGATGAAGATGATGTTGAATGTTATTTTCTAGTTTACATATCTATATAATTTTTATTTTATTGGATTTTCATGGATTAGAAATAGCAAGAAATAACAAATTTACAAGATTAAATTAAGCAATCAATGATTAAAAAATCAAATAATAAAATTGGAAAATAAATATTTACACTATAAATTCGAAACTAAACACTAAAATTTAAGGTTCTAGGACTCATGAATACTACCTTTAGGTTTCATTTCTCAATGATCAACTTTTGGCCTCCTTTCCTCGTTTTTACCCTCTTTGTTCTTAGTTTCAAAATATAATGTGTGTCTAAGGCCCCAACTTTGACCTTAGCAAAATTATTCAAAATTAATAGGGATTATGGTTAAAATAATGTTTAATTAAGTTAATTATTGAATTAAAGTCAAAGTCCAATTAGGGGTAAATTGGTAAATTCACTATATATGTTTTGTATGAGGTTAATTAAATGATTAAAATAGGTTTTGGGTGAAATCAAAATTGAAGGTTAAATTGAAAATTAATGTATAAAGTAGAAGATATGTGGGATAAGATTTTATAATTAAAGGTATGCAAGGAGTTAGGAGTAATTTGCCCTTCACTTTGATTCTCAAGAAACAAAAATCACATGATCTAAGAGTGCAAAATTCACTTATTTCTTCTTCCTTCTCTTTAAGATCAAATCTCTCTCTCTCTCTCTCAACTGCTTTAAGTTTGCATTGAGGTTTAGTAAAGGAATCTTTGGCCAGATGCTAAGGTAATGGCTCTTTCTCATCTTCATCTTTTATTTTCAATTGGTGGGAGAATTTCATAAGAAACAATGTTTTGAAGGTAAGCTTGTGTTCATGATTTGTAGAATTAGAGATCAGTAAGAGCAAGGGCAAGGAAGTCTTAAAGGAGTGAAGAAAATAATCTTCAAAAAAAGGTATAGGAATCTTATTTTGAAAGTGAATTGTATGTGAAGCATTCTCATCAAATTATGATAAAGATGTAATTGAAATTGAGGAGGTTTATACCCCATTTATAAGTAAGAGATTTTGATTATACTTGCTTAGTAAGGACTTAAATTGTAGGATTGAATTATTGGAAAAAATCAAAGAGGACAACTTGATTAAATTGTTGTTATTTTCTTTAATAATTTGAAAATGATATTAGTTGAGGAGTGAGAAACAAAATTACTTAGTTTTTATAGTTTTCATCATATAAAATTGATTGACATTGAATTGAGGTTGAATTGGGATTTTAATTGAATAAAACTTCTAGGTCGCATGTTTGTTATGTTCATCTAAATTTTATCACTCGGTTGAGTCGGACACACCACTCTTTCGAGCTCCCACACAACTCTCCCAAGTTTTACATCCCTACTTCATCCTAGTTTCTTTTTATAATGTAAGTCACACCTTACCCAAGATCCCACACCTCATTCGAGCTTCCGATAGCCCTTACCCAAGACAAAGTGGCACTCTTTTGAGACATGATATACAGTTTGACCATTTCACATTCTCTTTGTTATAGTAAATTTTATTATCTATTAGAGTAAAGTTAAGTTGATTTTATAATAGCTTATAGAGATTAAAAATTTTAATTCCTATGAATTTTTGGTGTTGTATTGCTTTGACATGTAAATACAAATGGCTTAACTAAATTTAATCATATGAAAACTTTGTTATAGTAATGTTTAAAGCTATATTGTTAACCCATGTTAGAGCTAAATTATATTGTTTATTTGAAAAGGTATGTGATAGATAATTTTATTAATTGAAAAAAAATACATGTTTACATATATAATGCATTTGATTAAGCGTAAGGTAAAATAGCAATGTAGAATGTTAGATTTGACATTGATTAGGAGAATGTTGTTAATCTCTGGATGTACTCAATTATCTTATTCATCAAACAAAATATGTATTAGATAACTTTGAGATTTTTAAAGTGCATGTTTATACATACTAAACCATTTAAGGATTTAATTAACATGTTTAGTGGAAAGATTTATTAAAGGATATGTTTATTATTTAGAAGGAAAAAGTAAGAATTTTTAGGTAAAATGAATAATGAAAATTTAACTTGCAATGTAATACAAGCACATAGAGAATTAATAGTACAATGTTATAAAATTAAATATGAGTTTGTAAGAACATGGTTATAAAGCAAAGTGTATGACTTAGTATAGTGATAATTATTTGTTGAAATAATAGGATTATGCTTACATGCTCATATTTATATATATGATTGTATGAAAGTATATGGCTATAGTGATATATATATATATATATAGTTATTTGTGTTGATGTCTAAGATTGAATAGTCATGGATATACTTACATGTATACAAGATGTTGCAGCAAAATCATAAGATAATTATGTGTGTGTGTATATATATATGTGTGTGTGTGTGTGTATGAATATAATTAATACTACTAATTAGAGTTCAATTATAGATAGATAGGCATACCTATAGAGATATAGTTGCAGCTGCTATAGTTTGACCCCATTTGGATCTGTCGTTCGTTCCTATATGGGATCATCGTTTGATCTCATTTTGATTTGTAGTTTTGATATCCTGGGATATCTGTAGTGATTAATACCTATGGTTATATATATGTTCGATACCTACTGGTATCTATAATTTCAATTATTCACTCTTCGAACTTAGGCAGGCAAATCTATTATAGCAAGATCTCGAAAGCTAAATTTATATAAACTTTCTTAATAAATTCATTTATGTACTTTATGTGGATATAGTTTTTGAATTTTATTTTATTTCCTTACTCAAGCACATTGATATATTATTTTTGTTAACATTAAGATTGTTATGATACATTGTAATAATTCAATGTGTGTGCTTTGTTGATAACTGGTGTGAGTGGTCTTTTATAATTAATTTTTTCTCTACTAAGCTATATAGCTTAGTATGGGTTGCTTTACCTATATAGGTTTGCAGTTGGGCTTTTGTTCAAGGACTTAATTTTGCATCAGCTGGCTAGCACATGTCTATCAAGAAACTTTGATGTATGATGTTTTTGCTTAATATCGTATATATCATTTTGTGTTAATGATAGCATACATGAAATATGTATGTGATATGAAAATTGTACATTGTAATAGGCTCATTTTTGAAGTTAAGCAATATATACAGTCATGTATGGTCTTAAAGTAACTTATGCAGTATTTGGTATATATTTATATTTATAAATTGATGTACCTAAGTCATGTATGCATGATAATATTATTAATACAAATATTGTTAAATAAATGAAGAATAACATGAATATATGATAATTCATGCTTAATGATGCAGTTAAATAATAAAATTAGATTGTTAGTAAGAGTGTGTTACAATTTATTGTATAAGAACCTTGGTTTAGTTATTTCTGGTCAAGAAAATTCTAAAATTATGGTATATGGTATAATGTTATATTAGCCTAATGCATAATTCCTTGTTTTTCTTATAGATAATAGATAAAGGGTTATAGGGATGTTATTAACGAATCAATTGAAAGTAACTTGCTTTAGAGAACAAATCCATCCAATCTAGAATCTTTATCAAATAATCGAAATAAGATTCCTATAACTATTATGGGTGAGGCATTACTGAAAATATCATAAAACATGGCTTAAATTTTAATGACTACTCCTGAAGCTCTAATCACCTAGATTTGAAAATATGGAGCAGAAGAATTCTTAGGTATAACTTTGGAATAGTTTGAAGAAGCTAAATTAATGTTGGAAAGTTTGGAGAGAATCTTCAATAAAAATCAATGTCCAGCAAACCATAAAGTGTCTTGTGCTATGTGATAACAATAAGGGCAAGCATATGATTGGTGAAAATTTGTCTTAAAATACCTTCAGCTACAAGATCTACTTACATAGGGATTTTTCCAAGCAGAGTTGAAGAAAAAGTATGCGACTGAAGCTAACAAAGAATATAAAGTTAGGCAATTTTTGAATTTAAAATAGAGAGCAATGTTAGTGGCTAAAAATGAAAAAGAGTTTAGCCATCTATGCAAATATGTTTCGAATTCAACGTTGACTAAAGCTTTCAAATGTAAATAGTTTGAAGATGGATTAATTTATTAGATTAGAGAAAAGTTGATTGGACCTACATCTTTATATATGGTGGATTTCCATCAACTTGTCATAGCAGCCTTGCAAGTTAAGAAGAATGAATAGATTAAGAGAGAAAGAGAGTAAAGGAAGAGTAGGGCTAGAGGTGGATCTTCCACTAGGAAGAGATTTAGAAGAACTTAAAGTATTAAGTTTATGTATGGTCCTACTAACAGGGGAACAAAGCAAGAATCATCTACAGTACTAAACCAAATAAAGAAACACCAGTGAAGTAAAGTGGAAGCCAGCCAGCCACCTGAATGTCCTCACTATTCAAGACCACATTAGGGTACTTGTAGAAAGCTAATTGGTGTATGTTTTAATTGTGGTAGTATGGATCATTTTATGGAAAATTATCCCTAAAAATGGGAGTGAGGATCGGTATAGTAAGGTAGTAGGGGAGCTTTAAATACACCCTCCACTTGTTGAGGCAGAGGCAGAGGAAGAGGTGGATTAAGTCAATATAGCTCTTAATCTCAAAATGCATATGAAACTATTATTCGACCTACAGTACTAATGTTTTTTTATAAGATTATGCAATGAAAGCTCGAAAGGATTGAGATGCTTCTGAGGTCATAGCCGGTATTTTCTCTCTATTTGACTATAATATTCATAAACTTATTAATTATAATTCCACCCATTCTTATATTTGCATTAGGATAAAAGCAGAAATGTGTCAAATGTATATCAATTGGATTACGATATTTGTGTAACTAGTCCATTAAGGCATAGTGTCTATGTGAAAAAAGTATTCAAAGATTGTCCCATTATGATTCAAGGAAGGTAATTCTTAGAAGATCTTATTAAGTTACCATTTTGGGAATTTGATGTTATTTTAGGCATGGATTGGTTATCAAAGCACTGTGTTGTGGTTAATTATAGGATAAAGAGAGTAACAGTTAGAGATTATGATGGTGAAGAAATATTATTATTGGGCATTTAAACTAAACCTTTAACCAATGTGATCCTGGCTATACAAGCTAGGCAATTCCTTAGAAATGGATGTGAAGCATTTTTAGCCATGGTACTGGATTTAACAAGAGAGACAGTAAAGCTTCAAGATATATTAGTAATGAATGAATTTTTTGATGTATTTCTAGAAGACTTACCTAGTCTTCTGCCTATAAGGGATGTGAAGTTATCCTTAAAAGTTCTACTTGGCATGGCTCCTATTTCTAAGGCACCATACAAGATAGCCCCAATAAAATTATAGGAGTTAAAGATTTAGTTACAGGAATTGCTTGAAAAAGGCTTTATTAGGCCTGGTGTATCGCCTTGGGGTGCACCGATTTTATTTATGAAGAAGAAGGATGATTCTATGAGAATGTGCATAGATTACAAATAGTTAAACAAAGTGATAGTGAAGAACAAGTATCCATTATCTAAAATTGAAGATTTATTTGATCAATTGAAAGGTGCTAGTGTATTTTCAACGATTACTTTGCGATCGGGGTATTATCAACTTTGAGTTAAGTATAAGGATTTCTAAATTTGCACTTTGAACCCAATATGGGCATTATAAAGTCATGGTCATGCCATTTGGGTTATTGAATGCATTGACTAATTTTAAGGATCTTATAAATAAGGTATTTAGACACTACTTGGACCAATTTCTTGTAGTATTTATAGATGATATATTAGTTTTTTCAAAAAATTAAGCTGAGTATGCAAAACACTTTAGGATTGTGTTATAGTCTTCAAGGGAGAATCAATTGTATGCCAAATTAAGCAAGTGTGACTTTTGGCTTAAGGAAGTTTTATTCCTTAGGTGTATTGTGTCTTTAAAGGGCATTAGAGTGGACCCAACTAAAATTAAGGCTATTATAAATTGGAGATTGCCTTGTAATGTAACTAAAGTAAGAATTTTTTTAGGTTTAACTAGATACTATCATCATTTTGTGAATGGGTTTTTGGTTATTACCTCACCGCTCACAAAATTACAAAGAAATAATATCAAGTTTGAATGGGCCGATTGATGTCAAGCTAGTTTTGATCAATTGAAGGTGATGTTAACAAAAGCCCTAGTCCTACCACAACCACTTTCAGGTAAAAGTTGTGTATTAATCTCGAATGGTAAAGTTGTAGCCTATGCATCCAAGCTATTGAAATCGTATAAAAAAAATTAGCCTACATATGATTTAAAATTGGCTATAGTTGTGTTTGCTTTGAAGATTTAGCGGCATTTATACATGGAAAAATGTAGAATTTATAGGGATCATAAGAGTCTCAAGTATTTGCTCACTGGGAAAGAACTTAACTCGATGTAGTGTAGATGGTTATGATTGTTTAAAAATTATGACTGTAGAGTTGGGTATCACCTGGGTAAAGCTAATGTTACAGCTGATGTTTTAAGTCGTAAGATGGTGGCAGCTATGTCATTATAGCAGTGCATATGGAAAATTGCATTGTATGGTACATTGATAGCTCAGATAAAGGCTCAACCTAATATGTGATAGGCAGTGATAAATGCCCATAATGGTGATAGAAGGTTGTAATAGATTGTGCAATCTTTGCATCAAAGGAATTAATCTGAGTATTAAGTTAAGGAAGATGGATGTGTACACTATCAAAATAGGTTATGTGCTTCATATGATAAAGTTTTGAAAGTAATGTTATTGCATAAAGCTCATAATATAGTGTTTACTATGCATCCTAGCGGTAACAACATGTATCAGGATCTAAAGCAATATTATTAGTGGCCTGGCATGAAGAAAGATGTAATTGATTATGTCTCTAAATGCTTAACTTATCAACAGGTGAAAGCGGAGCATCAACTTTCCTCTTGATTGCTAAATCCCATTCTAATTCCACAGTGGAAATGGGAAGATATTACCATGGATTTTATGACTAGTTTGTGTCTCGTACAGAAGAAGCATGATGCATTATGGGTAATTATTGATATGTTGACTAAAGTAGCCTAATTCTTACCGATTAGAATAAACTATTCCATGGACAAATATGTAGAATTATATGTGAATGAGATTGTTCGACTGCATGGAATACCATTATCTATCATTTTAGATCGAGATATAAGGTTTAGATTTAGATTTTTGCAAAGTTTGCAACAATCATTAGGAACACAGCTACAATATAATATAGCTTTTCATCCTTAAATGGATGGATAGTTAGAGAGAATTATACAGGTTTTAGATGATATGATGAGGGGTTACGTTTTAGATTTTTTAAGAAGTTGGGATAGATATATTTCTTTGATGGAGTTTGCATATAATAATAGTTATTAGACTAACAAAGGTATGGCACCATATAAGGCTGTTTATGGTAAAAAGTGTAGAACTCTATTGTGTTAGATTGAGCTAATTGAGTGTAAAATGATTGGTCTGGATATAATTAAGGTTACAGAGGAAAAAAGTATAGGTTATCAAATAAAGATTGAAAGAAACTAGTGACTGACAAAGTCTATTGTAGATTTAGAAAGAAAGGATATTGAAAATCAAGTCAGGGATAAGGTACTCTTAAAAGTATCACCTTAGAGGAAAGTGCTGAGGCTTGGGAAGAAAGCCAATCTGAGTTTGACATAATTTGTCTTTATTAAATTCTACAAAGGCTTGTAGCAATAACAGACATACTGGCTCTTTTTATATAATTATCTAAGTTGTATGATGTATTTCATATTTTTATGCTTCGAAGGTACCATTAGATGAATCTCATGTGTTACCAATACAAGACATTCAAGTTAAGACAAATTTTAGATAAGATGAAGAACCTAAAGAGATTTTCACTGGGGAAATTAGATAGTTAAGAAATAGGCAAGTTTCTCTTATAAAAGTACTTTGGCAACATCATGGAGTTTAGAAAGTAAATTGGGAACTAGAGTTAGTTATAAAAGCATAATATCCTCAACTATTCAAATTAGGTATGAATTTTGAGAGTGAAATTCTTTTAAGGGGGAGAGAATTGTGAGGTCTCAATTTGACCCTAATAGAATTATTCAAAATTAATATGGGTTATGGTTAAAAGAATGTTTAATTAAGTTAATTATTAAATTAATGTCCAAGTCTAATGAGGCATAAATTGGTAAATTCATTATATATATTGTGCATAAGGTTAATTAAGAGATTAAAATAGGTTTTGGGTGAAACTGAAATTAAAGGTTAAATTGAGGGTTAATATATAAAGTAGAAGATTAGTGGGATAAAATTTCATTAATAAAGGCATGCAAGGAGTTAGGAGTAATTTGCCCTCCCCTTTGATTCTTAGGAAACAAAACTCACGGGATCTAAGAGTGCTAAATTCACTTCTTTCTTCTTCCTTCTTTCTAAGATCAAATATCTCTCTAGTGCTTTAAGTTTGTATTGAGGTTTAGTAAAGGAGTCTTATTTATAATGCTAAGGTAAGGGTTCTTTCTCATCTTCATCTTCTCTATTCAATTGGCGGGAGAATTGCATGGGAAATAATATTTGGAAGTTAAGCTTGAGAATGTTATTTATAGAAGCAGTGACAAGTAATAACAAAAGCAAGGAAGTGTTGAAGGAGTGAAGAAGATAAGTTTCTAAAAAACGTGTTAAAGTATTCTCATCAAATTGTGATAAAGATGTAATTGGAATTGAGGAGGTTTAGACACCATTAATAAGTAAGAGATTTTGATTATACTTGCTTAGTAAGGACTTAAATTGCAAGTTTAAATTATTTACAAATATCAAAGAGGACATCTTGATTAAATTATTTGTAGTTTCTTTAATAATTTAAAAATGATATTAGTTAAGGAGTGAAGAGTAAGATTACTTTATTTTTATAGTTTTCATTATAGAAAATTGCTTGACATTGAAATTTGGTTGAGTTAGGATTTCAATTGAATAGAACTTCTGGGTTGTATGTTAATTGTGTTCATCAAACGATGATCACTCGGTTGAGTGGGATGCACCACTCTCTCGAACTCCCACATCACTCTCCCGAGTTTTACCTTCCTGCTTCATCTTTATCTTTTCTTTATAACTATAGCCATACATCACCCAAGCTCTCACACACCTCACCGAGCTATCACACAGCTCACCCTAGCTCCCACACACCTTACCCTAGCTTCCTATTGGCCTCACCCTAGCTCCCACACACCTTACCCCAGCTTTCTATAGCCTTTAGCCAAGAAAAATAGGCACTATCCTAAGGCATGATATATGATTTAACAATTTCCTATTCTCCTTATTATAGTAAAGTCAATTAACTATTAGAGTAAGGTTAAGTTAATTTTATGATAGCTTCTAGAGTTTAATAAACATAGTTCGCATGAATGTTTTGTGTTGTATTACTTTGACATGTAAATACAAATAGCTTAGTTAAATTTAATCATATGAAAACTTGGTTATGGTAAAGTTTAAAGTTATATTGTTAAACCAAGTTATAGCTCAATTATCTTCTTTATTTAAAATGGTATGTGATAGATAATTTTATGATTAAAAAAATACATGTTTACATATATAAAGTATATGATCAATCTAAAAGTAAAATAGAAATGTAGAATGTTAGATTTGATAGTGATTAGAAGTATGTTTTTAAACTATGGATGTACTCAATTATCTTATTCATTAAACAAAGCATGTATGAGATAACTTTGTGATTCTTAAGGTGCATGTTTATTCACAATAAACCATTTAAGGATTTAATTAACATATTTAGCGAAAAGATTTATTAAAGTATATCTTTATCATTTATGAAGGAGAAAGTGAGAATTTTAGATAAAATGAACAATGAAAATTTAACTTGAAATGTAATACAAGCATATAGAGAAATGAAAGTACCATGTTATAAAATTAAATATGAGTTTATAAGAACATGGTTATACAAAAAAAATATATGAATAAGTATAGTGATTGTTATTTGGTGAACTAATTTGATTATGCTTACTGATAACTTCAATTTTAGTGTTTGTTTTCAGTATAATTTTGTCTATTTTAGTGTCTCATTTCATATGTTTTTTGTGTTTTTAGTATTAAAACATTTTTTAAATTAATTAAGTTTATTTTGGTAAATTTAAGGTTTTTTGGTGATTAATGGTGTTATTTTTAATTTTGTGCAGAAAAGTAGGCCAAAGCACAATTGGGATAAAGTGTCTCAGCCATGCCCCGTGCAAAATCCCAAAATGTAGCATTTCACCTAGGGTCATGGTTGAGACCAATATGTCCCAACCATGGCCAATGCAACCAATGAAGAAGGAGTTGATCTAGAAGGTCACCTCGGCTGAGATAAAAGGGTCCCAGCCATGGCTAAAGCAAAGTACCTTTTTATCTGTATAGGGCATGGCTAAGACAAAAGTTTCCCAACTGTGGCATTCTAGCCACTTGTACAAAAGTGCATTATATTTTATATAAAAAGAGATCCTTTTAGGGTTTTGTACTATAGCTTTTCTCTCAAGTAGTTCAGCATGTAGTTCTTTATATTTTGAGGGTTTCATACTTAATTTTTATAGATTTACTTGTAAAATCACTCTTTTAGTGTAGTTTTACTTCAAAAACACACAAATAGTTAGTTTTTAGCTTAGGTTATTCTTCAAGTTACAATTTTCAATTAAGTTCCAGCTTAGAGAAAGAGAAAATGAGCCTTATCAACTTTAAATCTACAACTCCAAATGGGTTTCACTGTTTCTTCTTTTATTTTGCTTGTTATTTACATTATGAATAATGAGTAGTTGTTTTGTTGTTTGGGGATTTTTTAATCCCCTAATCATGTAGGGATTATGAACTTATTTATCTTGATATATGAATAGATATTTCTTTTCCCTTGTGCTTATCATAGTATGAATGTCTTGTAATTGTTCATGGTTTTTATCTTATAAGTTGATAAATGAATGCTTGTTGTATGTTCATATTATGCATGTTTATTTTTACTTCATGTGAGCCTTAGTTTTGATGCAACTCTGGAATAGAAGCCATTAGATTTAGGGGTAATGTGTAGTAATGTCTTAAAAAGTGAACGAAATGAATAGGTGTTAGGTTAGGAGGCTTCGAAATGGGATACTAGCACATACCTAGGCCTTAGGACCCGTGCTTATGTTCACTATTTGGAAAGCTTAGTAATGAGATATCAAATAGGGAGAATAGTTGGATATGGAGTGGGATACTAGTGTTTTAGATGGGTTGACCACATCTAAGCTTATAAAATCTTATATTAAAATGAATATTGCATGGGGAGGGGAGGATTAGATTTCCCAAGCAACGCTTTAAGTCAATGTTATTCTCTTTAAATTCATAATTTGCATTTTATTGTTTTTGTCATCTTTACTTGCACAGCTTTACTCCTTTAATTTCTTCATTTTGCTACGTAACAATTAACATAATCATCAAAATAATTGGGAATTCTTTAGCATACAATCAATTTTCATAGCTTGCACACAAATACATGTCCCTTGGGTTCGATATCTCGAAGTCTTAAAAATATTCTACTTTATTACTTGTCGATCTACTGTACCACAATAATTTTTTGGCTCCCTTACTGAAGAATTGGCATTGTTTATGAGTTTTGATTTTTGCTTGTATGTGTTTTTTTATTTTATCTTTCTTTATTATTTTTTGGTAATCGTAGTGTATGAACAGATTTAGACAAGAACATGTAGCACCCTACATTCCTAAAATCGAGAGGTCTTTACATCAAAGAAGGATAGCTAATAGAGAAAATAGCATGGAACTATATCCTCCTATTGATAAATTTTCTCCCGAAGATGAACAAGTGCCGAGGGCACAGGAAGAAATGCTGGGTAGATGTAGAGAAGAGATGCCTAGACAGAGGACTATTGTAGACTATGCTGTGCCAAGATGGAATAAAGATCATAGGATAATTGTGCTACCAAGAGGGGTACAATTTGGGCTTAAAATAACCATCATCACAATGGTACAAAGAAATTAGTTCCCTGATTAGATTTAGAAAATTCTACTCAGCATATTGATATATATTTTTTAGGTAAATAATACGGTCTAGATTTTAGGTGTCTCTACTTAAGCAGTTATATTGAAATTATTTCCTTTCACACTAATTGGAAAGGCAAAGGACAGCCTTCAAATGCTACCATGCCAGTCAATCTGGTAATGGGATTAGTTGCAAAAGAAGTTTCTAATGAGATTTTTCCCTTCAACAAAAACTATAAGTATTTGTAACAACATAATGAGTTTTCACTAGATGAATAAGAAGCCTTTCCATAAGGCTTAAGAGAGTTTAAAAATTTCATTAGGGGAGTTGCATAGGATGCAACCAGGACCAATTGATCCCAGCCATGGCCTTTTATGTTCATTAGTTCTAGAAGGGGGGCATGGTTAAGATAGGTTTGTACCAGCTGTGGGCAATTGGGATTTTTTGTGACTTCATTATTGACCTTTGTTGAGATGAAATGGTCCCAGCAGTGGCTGTTCATTTTCTCAAAATAGGGCATTGCACCCTTACGTGTGACTCGATCAAGATAGAAGTGTACCAGCTGTGGGCCTAGGGCATCAAATCGTGGCTTTTTAATTACCCCCTAACCTTTGTACTCCCTCACTCTCTTTTAATTTCTTCTTTCTCCTTTTTAAGAGTTTGGCCATTCTCCCTTATTTTCCCTAATTTCATTTCACTATCTACTCCCTTGCATCAAAAACCAAGTAAGTCATTCTCTCTTTTCTATTTTTTTTCTTTTTTTTGTTTTGGTTTAATTTTTATTTTGTTGTAAGTTTTAAGTTGGATTTTCTTGGTTATATCTTGAGTTCTATGTCATAAATTTTTGTTAAGCATGTTTGTTTTCTCTATGTTTAGGGTTAATCTTATTGCATTATGTAATTTCTTTTTCAAGTTCTTGCTTGATTAATGTTGATTCTAGGTTTGGTTATGATTTTTGACATATAATCTTTAAGTTTCTTTCATGAAGGTTATGCTCTTTATTCTTTTAGTTGCCAAATAAAACCTTGATGCTTCCTATTCGATGAAATGCCAAAGAGAAGTAAGATAGTAATTTTTTTCTTTAGTTATTTTGTTGGGTGTTCTTCGCTTGCCTAACAACCATGCCTTATGAGTGTTTAATATGTTTTTATGCTTGAAAATGGTATAAGAGCCAGTTTAGGTGATTGGTAATTTGTTATTTTAGGTTTATTTTTTCAGTTTTTATTTAATCCCTTTGTCGTTGCTTGTGATTTTAGTTATTTTCATCCATGAGCTTATTTACCCCTTATAGTTTTTTCTTTAATTGTTATTTGAGTTTTTAAACATCATCATTATCTTTCATATCTATCTTTTATGCATTTTGGTTCATGTATGTTTTAAGTTGTTCACCTTTATCTATATGAATTTTGTTCTTGCATATTGTGTTGTTTGCACAAATGTATATGGGCTAAAACGATTCGACCTTTGGGTTACTAGTTTTCAAAGGATGGCTCGGTCATTATGGTTCAGTGCCACATACCATATGCACATTTTCTTGGTCATTCATGGTGTTTGCTTGTTTTTTGCATGTTAATAGCATATTATCTTTTACATTTTCTGTCAGTGTTGTTTATATGTAGTTGTTGGTGTTAATTTGTGTTGTTTTGCTTTGTGTCTCTTTTAAGCATTTTCTTTTCTTATTTTGGTTGTTTGTTATAGGAGTTATGGCCGCAAAGCGAGCCATCATAGAAGCTGGCTCATCATAATCCTCAAAGCCAATGGCACCAAACTATGTCCCTAAATAATTTATAGATTATTTGGTAGTGTTTGACTAAAGGGATTATCTAGCCACCCCCAAACTAGATATAGATTTGATGACAAATCTTTGATTTAAAAATGAGCTAGATAGGTTAATAGATGGAGTGGGTTGGAGAGTTTTTATTGAGAGGATGGAGAAGGTATACCCTCACTTGGTTCTAGACTTCCTAGCCACAGTGAACTTTAGACTTAGATTGGATAGTCATATTGATAAAGGCAATGTGAGTTTTTGGCTCAACGAACACCCTACCAAATATCCTTCAATGCCTTCTTTGAGGTGCTAGGATTTTATCAACATGCTGTTAGGCACACTGAGGGTTTGAACAGTCAAGAAATATGGATGGGGATCTATGATCCAGAGGACCCCACCAACTTCAATACCAAAAGCACCAAGGCTCACCACTTAAGGAATCACCGTTTGATGATTATGCCTCGTTACCTGGCATTGGCATTCTTTACCCATCTTGGAGGCCCTGAAATGTAAATGCAAATGAGGCCATGATTCTTTATACTATAGACAATGGAATCCAATTAAATGGTACTCCATTCATTGCTTAAAAGATCACAGATTTTTGCACATATTTGAAGAGGGATTCTAAATTAGCTTTTGGAGGGTTCATGACTACTTTGGTCCGCTATCACAATCACACCAATCTTTGAAAGGCTATGGACAATCCTAGTGCTTTTGACAAAAAAATGCTAAGAAATATCACCATTCTTGTTAAGAATCCTCGTTTGCCCGGGCAAAGGCATTTGATGGTGTCGGATAGAGGACTGTACCAGGAGGTCCTGCACAAAGGAGCAATGGAGTTAGAGAGAGCTGGAGCTAGCACAATCACATTGTCTACCAAGCAGTACAATTCCATCAACGCCGAGGTTAACAATATCACTGAAAGAATGGAGTTCAGTTTCACTTCCATTTTAGAGCTGATGGATGACATTGTCACTGCTCCTAGGGTGTTACAATCTCGGTTCGATAGCCAATATCCCCCTCCACATCCATCGCCGACCTCTGAGCTATGATATGATTTCAGGAATTTTTCCTCAACCCACCATTCTTTTTGTTGATTCTTATTTTGTATTTTGCTAGGGACAACAAAATTTTAAGTGTGGGGTAAGGGTTTGAGGGTAAAGAATAATTATTTTTAGTTTTTTTTTGTTTACATGTGGATGTTTATCTTCTTTTAATTGTTGGATGTTTTTTTTATTTACTTATTCTAACTACCACTTTAGTAGATGTTGGTGGAGTTGTTTTTGTTACTTTATTTTGTTAATAT
>JBBPFJ010000328.1:115122-161211 GCA_037975025.1 Excoecaria agallocha | reverse complement strand
ATTTTCATGTATTTGTTTGAATTTGTAAATATATTATCACTGCGATTTTGATTTTTGAAGGTGAACAGTCTCTGAGAATACCCTGTATTGGATCCGCAGATTGTATGCTAATTTTTCATTTGATAGCGTCTTGTTCTTGGCTTAAGAGTTTCGCTGTGAATCATGTTTGGCTTGGCTTACGGGTCCGGGCAATCTATTGTTGGGTAAAAAGAGGAGCAGTAGAAAAAGAGAATTTAGTTAATGAAATGGATTTTCAATCCAAATTTTACATACAGTTAACGAACCTAGAATTGTATGAGATGATTGAATCGATTAAATAACCAATCGAGGATTCGACTTGACGAAAAAGAAAAGAAATTATGCCTTTTATTCCAACTAAGACCCTCTCTCACGCTATCAATAGAAGTTGAAAATATATTACAGCCGGAAAAAGAATGAATCTTTATGATCATGAACAACAAAAGTAGAACGAGCTTTATGATATTAGCATTAATCTTAATTTTGATGGCCTCAAATCTTACGGAGGCTTTGAGTGAAAATGGAGATTCATGGATTAGTAATGGTGGTGTGGATTTGGAGAAGTTTTTTGTTATGGGAATGGAAAAATAGCAATGTGTCTTTCAAAGTGCAATTTTTTAATAATTTGGAATTAAAAAAAATGAACTCCGATTTCACAGCGTATCCCTTGTATTTTACATTGATTAAGAAATGTTAGAAATAACAAATTTAATCAAATTTATGAAATATGCATTTCAATACAAAAATCTGCTACAAAAAAAAACATAAGATTTTAGACTCTGAAATTTGTTCAAATACTGTACTAGTTGCTTTTCCAATAGTGAATAACAAATATATTAAAAGGTATCTATTATATATTCTTTGATCAAAAACTAATTCTGCATCTTATGCAGTGATAAATGTTAACGTTGAGGTTAACGTTGGAGTGGTAGGAGTGGCTGCCAATTAAGAAAATAAGAAGGAGAAAAATTAGGTATGTAAAGTAGAAAAATCGGCCACTAACATATAAATCCCTGTAGTTTAGGAGCTGCTTTTTTACTAATTTAAAATAATACAATTCTCTGTTAGTTCAGAATATCTGAGGATATTTAATTGCTCATTTTATAGTTAGGATGGATATAATAAAAAATTATCTCTTGACCATAATAATTACAATTTCTTAATATGTGTGAAAAATAAAAATGAACAAAAATTACGGAACACTCATGATTCATTAACATAATATTTTTCTAAATGAATCTTTCATAAAAATAAAAGAATGAAATGCCTCTTTTATAATTATATCTTGAGAATTGAAAATTTATTTGTTTAAATAAGGTTAATATGGGAGTTAAATGCATAATTCGTAGTTATCAAGTTGAAACTAGAAACATTGCACTAAGATGAGAACGGTAACATGGAGCTAGGGCTTATTCGTAGTTATGAAAGATTTCTGAATTTAAAATGAAATATGTTTTCAGGGTACACTTCCTGATAGGCAAGAAATTGTTGCAAAGAGACTATCAAAATGCTCAACCCAAGGCGCATAATAATTTAAGAACGAAATCTAATCAATTACCAAAGCTTCAACATCGGAACCTAGTACAGTTGTTAGGACTCTTTTGAAGTAGAAAGAAAAGAAACTCGTGTATGAGTATGTGCCTAATAGAAGCCTTGACAACATTTTATTTTGTCAGTTTCCCATCAGATTTGAACTTTCTGCAATTTATGAGTATGTGTATGAGTATGTAATAGTTAAACAATATCTATTAATATTCAATTTAATATTTTCAAATGCATCATATAATTTTAATTTTTTTAAATTAGTATACCCTATGGTACACCTGGCTGGTATTCTGTTTTTTGTTATACCAGGTGGTATACCAGGTATACAGTCGGCAATACCAAAATCCAGAATTAAATTATCTTTTAAATTTTGGTATACCAACAGGTATACTTGGTATATAAGCCGGTATACCTAATTCTAGAATGAAAATTATCTTCTGAAATTTGGTATACAGTCTGGTAAACCGCCTGGTATACCAAAAAACAGAATATGAAATTCAATTCTATTAAACATATGAAATTTGTTCATGAAAATTACTCTTATGTTACATAAAAAGTGAAAATACTCAGTTGAAATATATACCAATCTTAGAAAATAAAAATTTTCTCTTTTTGTATTTATTTATCTTAAATCTCTACCTTTTTTAAAATAATAATTAAACAATCCCTATTAATAATCAATTTAATATTTTTAAAAATTTATAATTCATTATAATTTTTTGAAATTGGTATACCAGACGGTATACCGGTATACCAAATTCAAGAACCAAAATTGTATTTTGGAATTTGGTATACCAGACGGTATACCGGTATACCATATGGCATACAAAATTTCAGAACTAAAATTGTATTCTGGAATTTGGTATACCAGACGGTATACCGGTATACCACCTGGGATACAAAATTTCAGAACTAAAATTGTATTTTGAAATTTGATATACCAGACGGTATACCGATATACCAGCTGGTATACCAAATTCCAGAACTAAAATTGTATTCTGAAATTTGGTATACCAGACGGTATACCGGTATACCACCTGGTATACCAAATTCCAGAACTAAAATTGTATTCTGAAATTTGGTATACCAGACGGTATACCGGTATACCACCTGGTATACCAAATTCCAGAACTAAAATTGTATTCTGAAATTTGGTATACCAGACGGTATACCACCTGGTATACCAAATTCCAGAACTAAAATTGTATTCTGAAATTTGGTATACCAGACGGTATACCGGTATACCACTTGGTATACCAAATTCCAGAACTAAAATTTTATCCAATATTTTGGTATACCAAATGGTATACCTAGTATACCACTTGGCATACCAACTTTCATAACTAAGACTTTACACGCACATAAATAGAGGTCCTTTTGGGTTGGCAAGGTCAAGCAGAACATGTAAGTGGGTATATAAATAGAATTATAGATTCTTATTGACATTTTAAAATCAAGTATAATATTTTTGTGGTAGATCTCCATCATCAATTAATTTATATGAAGGTGTCATATGAATGAAACATGAAATTTGTCCGAATCTTCCAACTGAAATATCACTAGAATGCACAGTACAACAAGTGGAAGATGTCAAGGTTGTAATAAAAATCGTCCCAATATTTGGTTGCACAATCATGCTGAACTGCTGCCTTGCTCAGCTCTCCACATTTTCTGTGCAACAAGTTGCCACAATGGACACCCAGCTGGGTTCCTTGAAAGTTCCTCACGCTTCCCTTCCTGTTTTTCCTGTCATCTTTATTATGATCTTAGCACCAATTTATGACCATTTCATCATCCCTTTCGCTCGAAGAATAACTAAATCCGAAATAGGCGTTGCTCATCTCCAAAGAATTAGGATTGGTTTAGTTCTTTTAATACTAGCAATGGCAGTAGCAGCTCTAGTTGAAATCATGAGAAAAAAAATTGCTACAAGTTAGGATTGCTCGATTCGAGAGAGCTATTGCCCATTACATTCTTTTGGATTGCATTCCAATACCTGTTCTTGGGTTCAGCAGATCTTTTCACGCTGACAAGACTATTGGGAAACCTCATCAAATCAAGATTTATACTTTTAAAAGAAAAAAATTAGAGACATTAGAATTACAGTTTATAGTTAAATAAATGTACAAAGGGGAAGATTACCACTACCAACCTCTACACCTTTTCCCTGATAGAGTTTGCTAGGAAGAATACTAGTGCAAGCATACAACTTAAGGTATTCATTAATCTGTAAAACAAAACAACCAAGGTTCAAAAATATCCAAAGGATATAACTTACTAGAGCTTTTGTACAGTTATTCAAGTTTTCAATAAAATTAATGCAAACCAATTCCTAGAGTTGACCATCACATCAATCAAATTAAGCCTTTGAATAGCTACTGAGGATCAAATAGGGTAATAGAACAACCAATAGTTAATATCTTATAAAGTAGTACCCGAGTCTCCATAAACCACACCAAGACTATGGAATGCAAGCTGTAGAACTAGAAGCAGAAGCAAGGAGTTTCTACATCAATCAAAAATTATATTAGCAAATAAAACTACATCAATTTTACAACATAAAATAAATATTACAGCATCTTTGAATTCACAAACTTAATTATGGGATAAATGGCATAACTTGATTTAGGAGGAGGAAAGTAACAACTGGACAGATATTGAAAAAATAAAATTACGATAATGGCTTTAAAAATTTTTGATTTCTGATAGACCAAAATGTTTTAATTTCCATTGAGAAATAATTGAATATAACTCCAAAAATCAGATAATGACTCCATCTCTTTGCCTCCATAAACACTTCAAGATGGTTATAAATTGGGAACACAAGGTTTACGACAAAATTTAAATGGAGAATATTATTAGTTATTTTAAAAGATTTAGTTAGTTCCTAATTTCTCATCCTCAACTGCAAAAGGATAACAGAATATACCTCTATTCTTGTACAGGTAACCCCTGCACCTCCACAATAGCAAAAATTAGTAAACATCTAATCGAAACTGCTTTGCTCCCTCTTCAAGTCTATTAGTAAACAACTAACCTCTTCAATCTCCATGTTATAACAAAAATTATAAAAGAAATGAAAAATTTATTCGACAGTGGATCGTTAGGAAAATTTTCATGGAAGACTGTACATTTCCCTTCGAAGATGAAAGTAACTCAACTAGCCAGTTCGTTGCACTTGGCTTTCCCATATAGTTAGTCCTCAAATTAAGATATTATTTAAGCTTTTTGCTTGATTTTGTCATCAACCAAACATAAATTGCACAAAGGAAAAGTGACAAAGACCAAGAATGCGTACCTATCGATATAGTAAAGTGATAACCCAATTTGCCAAAGATCTAAATTCAAGCCACCAGAAAGTCTGATAGTTACACACATGTAAAAGAAAATCAACATTCTCAACAACTCACAAAAAGCAAAAACATACAAGCCTTTTGGCGAGGATCCAACTCTGTTGCTCGGCAGAAAATAGTGTGAGGAACAGAGCAAATGGCAGAAGCAATGCACATAGATCCACTTGAAGAAGAAGAGAGGAAATGGAAGATTGAAAAAGGTACCTAGGGCTTAACGAAAAAGGGGTATTTTTAAAAACAAAAAATTAAAAAAAAAAGTAATTTTAAACTCTAAAAAGGAATGGCTGTATTTTTAAAAATTAGGGTAGAAAAGTGGGTATATATCATAAATTCCTCTATTATTATTACTTTTAGGATCTGCAAAATTATTACTTACTATTATTAGTTTTAGGATCTCTCAAGTTTGGTATTCAACTATTGTTCTCTGTTTAACTGGTTTGCTGAGCCTTGCAATACCATTTTTGTATATTTGGCTACACTGTGGCATAAGAGTGCATTTTTAAAACTGATTAAGAAATTCATAGCAGAGTTATGCAATATTTTTTGGGTTAGTTTCATTTACGATCACTGAATTTATGGCCAAATTACGCAAAAGTAATAAAAAAATTTTCATAAAAGTCATTGAACTTTGTAAATTTATACAATAAAATTACTTTAACCGGTTTTCGGCAAAAAACAGGCCGAAATGTCCAGTTGACATATCCAGTCAGCATATTATGCCACATCAGTATGACACATGGACAAAAATCGATTTCACCCATGGTCACTCAACTTATCCTAAAATAATGCAAAAATAAAAAAGAATTTTTTCTTTCAAAAAATTCACTAAACTTAAATTGATAATTTTTGAATTGAAAATTATTTTTCGGCTAATAGTAAAATAAAATTATTTTTCGGCTAATAGTAAAAATTTGCTGTTACTCTTTGATAAAAAAAAAACAACAATTTTATTCATAATTTTTCAATGGGTACAGTATTACTTTTTACGTTTTAAAATTAAGAGAATTAATTATGCAATTGTTTTAAAAGTCTGTTAACAATATGTGGCAATTCTACAAGTAATCACATGATAAGGGAAGGGTAAATTTTTCCTAATTTTAAATCATGAAAGATAACATTACATAAATTAAAATATTAAAGATAAAATTACATTTTTATCAAATACTATATGCAAATTTACTCTTTAAGGCATTCTTTTTCTATGCAAAATATATGGTTTCACTCCATCCAAAGACTAGAATTTTACCTCAAATCGAACAGTTTTTATTAATAACAAGAAATTCAGTCTTCCTTTTTTCTTTTTAGAAAACAACTTTTTCAGCTTGATATCGCCACTGTCATGAAAATGATCATATTGATTATGCAATTGTTTTAGAAGTCTCTTAACAATATGTGGATCTAACAGTATATCCACGTATACATAAATTTCTGACATGGCGTGCCAGCTGGATTTTTTGGTAAGTGTCATCACCGAAAATCGGTTATAGTTATTTTTATGTATATAAATTTTAAGTTAAGTGACTTTTTTGAAAGAAAAAAACTCTTTTATTATTTTATTATTATTTTAGTATAAGTTTAGTGACCATGAGTAAAATCAACCTTTGTCCATATGTCATGCTGACGTGACATAATATGCTGACTGGACATGCTAGCTGGACTTTTCGAGCTGTCCCTTGCCGGAAATCGATCAAAATGATTTTGTTTTATAAATTTACAAAGTTCAGTAATTTTAATTTTATGGAAAAATTTCATTATTTTTGCGTAATTTGGTCACAAGTTCAGTGATAATAGATGAAACTAACCCATATTTTTTATGTGAAGTGAATTGAAAGTAAAATAATATGAGAAAGGTTTTATGTATCTATTATGAAACAAGGAAGAGTACAAATATATATACTGGTATCAATCCTAAACTAGTGCCTACAATTACGTCCAATCATTTACAAATAAGGAAAGAAATACTTGACAGATATAAGAAATGCTTGACTGATATAATGGCATAAACTACAGCTCAATTTTCTTAACACTCCCCCTCAAGTTGGAGTGTATGTTAATGACACCCAACTTGCTAAGTAAAATTTCAAACTGTGAACTGCTCAATGGTTTAGTAAACAAATCTGCTGGCTGATCTGAAGTGCGAATGTGAGCTGTCTGAATCATTCCTTCTTGGATCTTCTCACGCACCAAATGACAATCTATTTCTATGTGCTTAGTTCGCTCATGAAAAACTGGATTTGAAGCTATGTGCATGGCTGCTTGATTGTCGCAGTACAAAGTCACTGGTTGCATGTGGCTAACTTTTAAATCCTTTAAGATATTTTTCAACCATGTAATCTCATAGCATGTAGTAGCCATTGATTGATACTCTGCTTTAGCGCTTGAAAGATACATTGTAGTTTGTTTTTTTGTCTTCCAAGAAATTGGTGCTTGACCAAGTAAAATGCAATAACCCGTTATTGATCTTCTTGTGTCCTTACAACAAGCCCAATCAACATCACAAAAAGCTGTCAACTGGAGTGAACCTGTCGATGGTAGTAAAATACCTTGCCCAGGTGTTTGTTTAATATACCTAAGAACTTTGTGAGCTACCTCCAAATGTGGTTGACGAGGTCTGTCCATAAATTGGCTTAATACATGAACAATATATGTAAGGTCTGGTCTAGTTATTGTCAGATAAATTAACCTTCCAACTAATCTTCTATATGTTGATGCATCATTCAAAAGTTTTCCATCAAATTGTGTAAGTGACATGTTTTGTTCTACAGGAAAGCGAGAAGGCTTAGCACTTAAGAACCCAACATCATCTAGAATCTCCAAGGCATATTTGCGTTGTGACAAGTTGATTCCTTTTTGTGACCTTGCAACCTCTATGCCAAGAAAATATTTAAGCTTTCCCAAGTCCATAAGTTTGAATTGCTTGGATAAGAAAAGTTGAGTGTTTCCTATGTCCTGCAAATAATTTCCAAGTAATATCAAATCATCTACGTACACAAGTAATGCCAAAAAGCTACCTTGCCGATGTCGGACGAACAAGGAATAATAAAAAAAGGACTGATGAAATCCTGCAGCTTTGAGTGCACTAGATAACTTTATGAACCACTATCTAGAGGCTTGTTTTAAACCATACAGTGATTTATGAAGTTTTCAAACACGAGTCTCCCCCTTTCGTCCAAAACCAGAAGGCAAGGACATGTAGACTTCTTCATCAAGGTCATAATTCAAAAAAGCGTTGTTAACATCCAATTGATGAAGATGCCACCCACGCGAGGCTACCACACTTAGTAATACTCGAACTGTAACCATCTTAGCTACAGGTGCAAACGTTTCTCTTTAATCAACCCCTGTAATTTGACTGTAACCCTTGGCCACCAGCCGAGCTTTGTATCTCTCTACTATCCCATCAGCCTTTAATTTGATTTTGTATACCCATTTGCAGCCGATTGGATGCTTATGAAATGGGAATGGCACTAAGCTCCAAGTCCCATTATTTTGCAAAGCAGTGATCTCTTGTTGCATGGCTTCATACCACTTTGGATCTTTAATAGCCTGTGAATAGCTTGTAGGTTCTTTGAGTAAAGAGAGTTTAGTAGCATAAATTTTATGAGCACGAGAAAGTTTATCATAAGATAAAAAGTTGGAAAGTGGATGAGCTGTACTTGAATTTTTGACCAAGCTCGTGGATGATGTTGGTTCAGTCCTTGAAGGGAGGGCCATCTCGACATGAAAGTCTTGTAAGTATTGTGTGGCTTTAGTAACTCGACCTCCACGCCGAGGTTGTGGAACAATGGGTATGCTAGTGGTATTTTCGATCAAAGAAGGTGAGATTGGTATATCCTCTTCATGTGTGGAAGGAATGTCAACAGTACAAGACTCGGTTTTGGAAAGGGAATATATTTTCAAAGAAAATAACATCTATTAAAACCATTACCTTTTTCTGAACAAGATCAAAAATGCGATATCCCTTTTTCCCATAAGGGTATCCAAGAAAGATGCATCGTGATGCTCTAGGATCAAACTTAGAATGATTGTGTGCATGGGTAGAAGTAAAACATAAACTACCAAATACTCGCAAATGCAAATAGGTTGGTGTCTTGTTGAACAGTTTTTCATATGGGGTTTTTCCTTGAAGACGTGAAGTTGGTGTCCGATTTATAAGATAAACTACAATAAGAATGGCATCACCCCAGAAGTAATTAGGAAGACCAGCTTGAATAAGGAGGCCACGTGCCATATTTAATAAGTGTCTATGTTTTCGTTTAATGACACCATTCTGTTGTGGTGTATTGATGTAACTTATTTGATGAATTATGCCTTTTTCGCATAAAAATTATCAAGTTTGAATTCTGGGCCATTGTCACTACGGACGATTATGATCTTGGAGTCAAATTAAGTTTCAACCATGTTTACAAAATTGATCAAAAGATTTCCAGCATCTGATTTATGTTTCATAAGATAAATCCATGTACATCTGGAGTGATCATCAATAATAGTAAGGAAATATCTTGCACCGGAAAGAGAAGCAACTTTATAACCACCCCAAATGTCAATATGTATAAAATCAAAGCTAGATTCAGTATTGATGGAACTTGAAGGAAAATGGAGCCTTGTTTGTTTAGCCAAAGGACAAACTAAACACTTGTCTACATTACAAGTTTTATTTTTGAGATATGAAATAGGAAACAATGCAGTGACTTTAGAAAAGGGATGCCCCGAACGCTGGTGCCAAAGAGATGGATTTGAAACTTGGATATGGTTGCACATTCCTTTCTTGGCTTGATCAAGATAGTAAACGCCCTTTCTTTCAATTTCCATCCCAATCATCTTCCCCGAACGTAGGTCCTGAACAAAACAATGTTTGTTTATAAAGATAGCTATATGAGAGGAATTACAGGTCAGCTTGCTAATAGAAATTAAATTCAAATGGAAGTATGGAATACACAAAACATTGTCAAGGATTAAATCAGGAGATAGAACTACTGTGCCAATATGTGTTACTTGTGCCATTGAACCATTTGGCAATTCCACAGTACGATTTATGACAGGCCTCGAGTGTGTAAACATTGTTTGATCATATATCATGTGATATGTGCATCCACTATCCAAGATCCAAGCTCTCCTTTTTCCATCAAGATTAAGTGAAAAAGCTTTACCTGAAAGTTCATCCGAATTGAGCCACTACTAACATGGTTTGCAGCAGAGGATTTAGTTTTTAGCATCTTTAGTATTTATCGGCATTCTTCAGCGGTGAATGGACGGCTTGTCTCCTTCTTTTCAGTTAGGCAGGTCGTAGCTTGATTTTCCTTTGAAATTGTTGCATTACTCTCAGCCTCAGTTGCTACCTTCTTTTTACGACAACAATCTGCTGTATGTCCCTTCCAGCCACAAAAACCACATTTGAGATGTGCACGATAATTTTTGGTGGTGTGGTTTGTCTTATTGCACTTTGAGCATTGTTGTTCATTTTCAGATCCACGGTTCAAGTTCTTAACAGCAAAAAACAGCAGCATCTGGTTGAGCATGATTTTTCCCGGTTGTCACCTCTGCTTGCTTCTCATGATGAAGAACTAGCGAGTATGCTTTATTCACTGTGGGTAATGGATCCAGTAGCAACGTGTTACACCGAACACTAGCATATGACTCATTAAGACCCATGAGAAATTTCATGGTTTTCTGTGTTTCTAAATATGCAGCCACCTCTTTGATTGATCCGCAAGTGCATACAGAAAAAGTACAAAGTACATCACGCTCATCCCATAGCCCCTTCAATTTCGTAAAATAAGATCCCACAGACATGTTACCTTGCACATAATCGTGAATTTCGTTCTCAATATTAAACAACTGAACTGTATTCACATGTGAAATCTCTCCTGCAAGTCAAGCCATATCTGTCTAGCATTTTTGCAATTAATGACACTACTAGCAATCTCTTTGGACATAGATCCCAGCAACTAAGTCTTTACTACATTATTGTAGCGATTCCATTGTTGATGTTCATCTGAACTCTTTTCATCTAGCTCATTGATTGAGCCATTTATGAGTCCAACTTTATTTTTGACTATCAAAGCCATAGTCATAGATTGTTTCCATGTGCTATAGTTGTCTTCGACCAACACCTGGGGTATAAGGATGGCACTAGGTTGGTCTGAATGGTGAAGATAAAGTTGATGATTGGGATTGTCCCATTTTACACCTGAGGTCGTGCTTCTTGATTTGTCATCTGCCATAGAAGTCGGCAAGGATTTTTTATTTATAGTTTGCTTTGATGCCCAGAGCGATGCTCTGATACCATGAAAGTAAAATAATATGAGAAAGGTTTTCTGTATCTATTATGAAACAAGGAAGAGTACAAATATATATACTGGTATCAATCCTAAACTAGTGCCTACAATTACATTCAATCATTTACAAATAAGGAAAGAAATACTTGACAGATATAAGAAATGTTTGACATATATAATGGCATAAACTATGGCTCAATTTCCTTAACATGAATTATAAGTTTTGGCTTGAAAGTGGTGACATTTTTTGTTTTGCAATTTTGGATTACATTGGTAACAGGGATTCTACTGAGCCTAGGATTACTCCTGAGCAAGCAGTGAGGCTATGTGATAGGCACTTTGGCATTGGTGCTGATCGAGTGATATTTGCTATGCCGTGTACAAATGGCACTGATTACACAATGAGAATTTTTAATTCTGATGATAGTGAACCAGAGATGTGCGGTAATGGGATTCAGTGCTTTGCTAGATTCATTACTGAGCTAGAAAATTTAAATGGGAAGCACATTTTTTTTAATAAACATACTGGGGCTGATTTAGTTATCCCTGAAATTCAAGATGATGGGAAGGTGAAGATCGATATGGGCGAATCACTTGTAATATAATGTGTTAATGATCATATTCTGGTCCATTTGTTCCATCTTATTTAAAGCTCTTCTCTTTTTGCATGCGTGTGTGTGTATGTTTTGTTAATGTAGTTAATTTAAAGGGATAACACTTTGCAACTAAAAGTCACTTGTGATTAAATTATTTCTTGTGTGAGAGTAAGCATCAAACATGTCGCAATCCCTTATCCAATTAGTGATAATGAGTGATAAGTGAGTTGCTTTGAAAATAAAGAGAGTTTCCCGGATGCATATAGTATAGATGCTTTTAGTAAAAGTAAGCTAGGATTTCTCTATTCAAGAAAAGACCCAAGCTACATATGCTTGCAATATTTTGGTTGCATTTGGTCATCTATTCTTCATTTTTCCCAGCAATAGTACTCAATATATATAATTTTCTCGCATAGTGTTAAAGGATCTTGCTAGAATAGGCTTATTTTTAGTTATTTGAGGTTGAATTTCCTAATAACTGAAAGGGATAAAGTTCTTATCAGAATATAACTCTTGTTGTTCATATCTTGTTGTACATGTATATGAGTCCTACTCTATTTCTATCACTTGTAAACACTGCTGCATATATTCATTTACTCAATAACAAGGAAACGTGTGCAACATTATTCTCAAATGGTATCAAATCCGAATAGGTTTAAACACCAATCTTAACATGTCTACCACCACTGTTGATATCTCAAGCTCTTCTACTTCAATGATGTCTATGTCTATGCCCACATTTTCTTCAAACCTCTCTCATCACCTCTCTATTAAACTAAATTCAAAAAAAAATTTGTTATGGAAAACAGCTCACTCTGGTTCTTAAAGGTTGTTGTTTATTTTCTCATGTTGATAGTGGCGATGCTCCTCCTTTTGGTAGTGATGAATTTAAGCTTTGAGAGCAGCAAGATCATCAGATTCTGTCCTTGATTTTTTCTTCCATTTCGAAAAACATGCTGTCCCAAATTATTAGAGCTACAACAGCCAAACAAGCTTGGGACAAGCTTCATGCTGCTTATTTGACGCAACGTAGGTTGGGAGGAAAAGCACTTGGCATGAAACTGTCCGCTTTGGGCTTCCACACGTTCCGCCCGCATGACTTTAAAATGCGTCATGCCAAGTGGAGGTGGTCTTGCCACCTATATATTGACCAACCAAGACAAGATCTTTCTATGTGGGACTGGGGACATAGAGGATGCCTTCGTAACACATGCCTCCCGCATCATACTCCCCTCCTTAAAACCCAGGCGCACCTGTGCCTAAGGATGCACTCAGAGGTTGAATCCATAACATGGTGGCCCACACCGCCAGCTTTAATACCAACTGACGTAGCGCAGGTTGGGAGGGCACGCGCTTGGCATGAAACTGTCCGCTTTGGGCTTCCGTACGTTTCGCCCGCACGGCTTTAAAATGCATCATGCCAAGTGGAGGTGGTCATGCCACCTATATACAAACCAACCAGCAAAAGATCTTTTGATGTGGGACTGGGGACGCAGAGGATGCCTCCATAACACATGCCTCCCGCATCATTACTCCATTGGTTCTAGACCATAAGTTTGCAACTTTCGACATCAGCTCTTGACTCTTAGGCATAAGAATGATAGTATCACGACCTATATGCAGCGAGCTAAGCATTTATTTGATCAACTAGCCATCTTACAACATCCTATAGCTAACGATGACTTCATTAATTGTGTTTTGGCAGGTTTAGGATCTAATTATAGATCTTTTGTTCGTGCCTTGGAGGCACGTTTTGAATCTATCAGGTTTGATAATCTCTTTGGGTTATTGCTCATTGAAGAGGCTCAACTAACTCGGGACAATCTAGTTGATGACTTTCCTCATACTGCTTACTATTCTAGCGGAAACTCTAACAATAATCAGGGTAGAGGTCGAGGGAGGCAGAATCGTGGTGGTCGTTCTTCTTCTTATTTTGGTAACATGTCTAACCAAACGTCTAATTTCTCTAATTCATCTGCTCCATTGGATACAAGTTCTGTTATATGTCACAACTGCAAGGTCACTTTTCCCTTGTTTGTTCCTCACCCAAGCTTCCTAAAGACCAACGCACTCCACCTAAACCAACCTCTCACCTTGCTACTACCTCATCTTCTTCAAATCAACCGTGGGTTATGGATACTGGGCCTACACACCATCTCACCTCAAATTTGGAAAATCTTGCCCTTTACTCTGAGTATCAAGGGCTTGAAGAAGTCACTTTAGGTAATGGGTCTACTATTCCTATTCACTCTACTGGTTCATTTAATTGTCACGTTAATGGTACCTCTCTTCATTTTTGTGACATTTTATTTGTACATTTTGCTTCTCAAAATTTAGTTTTTGTTCATTCTTTGACTGCTTTTAACAATATTTCCATTGAATTCCTACCTTACCATTTTTTGATAAAGGATTTTGCAACGAAAGCAACACTGATAAGAAGCCGAAGTAAGGATGGACTTTACTACCTTCTGATTTCTCCATCCCTACCTATTCAAGCTCACCTTGCATCGGTGTCTACTTGGTATGCTCGTTTTGGACATACCGTTGTTCTTGTAGTCAAGAAATTTTTAGCTTCTAATTCAATTGTTGCCTCTTGTGATAAACTTAATAATAGTTTTTTGTAATGCTTGTTCTGTCAGCAAAATTCATAAATTGCCATTTTCTCGTTCTATTTTTTTGGCTAAACAGCCACTTGAACTCATTTGTTTCGATGTATGAGGACCAACAAAAATTAAATCTATTGATGGTTTTTTCTTATTATGTTTTTTTCTTTGATCACTTTAACAAATATATTTGGATTTATTTTCTTAAACATAAATCTGAGGTGCTCAACACACATTTGTTAAATTTCGATTTGTGGTAGAAAAATTTTTTAGTCTTCCTATTAAGTCATTCCAGCTGATTGGGGTGGGGAGTTTTGTGCTCTCACCAATTACCTCATTCAACATGGGATTACTCAATACTCTTCTTGTCCCTATACTCCTAAACAGAATGGTTGTGTTGAACGTAAGCATCGCCATGTTGTTGAATCAGGCCTTGCTATGCTAACTCATGCTAAACTACCTGCTACTTATTGGTCATATGCATTTGATACTGCGGTTTATCTTATAAATCGCACACCAACTTCCACCATCTCCTTTGATGTTCTGTACAATAAATTATTTGATCATATGCCTGATTATAGTCAATTGCACATTTTTGGATATCTCTGTTATCTATGGCTTCTTCTTTATACTTCTCATAAGCTTGATTCACATTCCACTAAATGCATTTTTATGGGTTATAGAAAATTACACAAAGGATATAAATGTTATAATCCTCTTACTCACAAATTCTTTGTCTCATGCCATGTGCTTTTTTGTGAATAGGATTTTCCTCTTAGGGCTCTCCATCATCAAGCACTCAGTATCCATGACTCATTTTCACCTTTATTGCCCATGCCATCTATCACCTTTCAGTTACTTGTGCAGCCTTCTCCTCAGCCTGCCTGTCAACCTACATAAAATTTTGCACCGCCCATCAGTTCAATGCTACCTACTGCCCTACCTATTTTGCCTGCATTAATTCAGCCTATACAGCCAAATGACCTTCCACTGCCCATTAGTCCCATGCCACCTGCTGCCTCACCTATCCAGCCTACTTTAAATAAGCCTCCACTGCCCCTTGAACACCCAGCTTTGCCTTTAACAGATGACTTACGACATTATGGCACCCTCGCTTCCTCTACTAGAGTGTTGGAGCCCGCACCAGCTCCTACTGCTAAACCCACAAAGCTGCTGCTCCTTCAGTTTCTCGGATGACCATTAGATCTGAAACTGATTCCTTAAAACCAAAAGTACTTGTTTCCCATAAGCTATAAGATGATCCCATTACTTATTTACAAGCCTCTAAGCATGCCTGTTGGCGGCAAGCTATGAAGGCTGAGCATTATGCCTTGCTCTCTAATGATACTTTACAAGTTGAAAAAATCCTTATACGGTTTAAAGTAGTTCCAAGAATGTGGTATGAGAAGCTTACTACTGCACTACAGTCCTTTGGTTTTGTGGGTTCTAAAACATATTGTTCTTTGTATTATTTGGTCTTTGGTGTTATGAGACTATATTGTCTCATTTATGTTGATGATCTTCTTCTCACTGGAAATGACACTATGCTTATGGACAAATTACTAGCATTTCTTGAACAAAAATTTGCCATTCGAAATTTAGGCAAGCTCTCTTGTTTTTTTTGTATTGAGGCTATTTGGTCAGATGATAACTTACTTCTAACTCAGTCCAAGTATATGAAAGCTATCCTAGAGAAGTTCTGGACCCATTTCTTCTCCCGCTAATCCAGCGGTTGCTATTACCGCAACATTGTGGACAATCTTCAATACCTCACATTCATAAGACCCGACATCTCCTTTGTAGTCAATAAAGAGTCTCAGTTTATACATGCTCCCACTATTAATGATTGGAGTGTTGTTAAACGCATTTTAAGATATCTAAAGGGCACTCTTGATCATGGTTTGTTCATTTCTAAAACTAACATTTCTCAGTTGCACTATTTCTCTGATGCAGATTGGGGTGGTTGTTTGGATGACCATAAATCCACCACTGGTTTTGCCGTGTTTCTTGGTTCTTATCTAATTTCCTAGTCTTCTCAAAAGCAACAGACTGTTTCTCATGTTTTCACCGAGGTTGAGTATCGGTCCATTGCTTCTGCCACCTCTGGACTCAGCTGGATTCTTATGCTCTTATTTGAAATTGATTTTCTCTTGTCCAAACCCCCTGTTCTCTTGTGTGATAATTTAGTGTTGTATATCTTACTGCCAATCCAGTTTTTCACAGACATAACAAACATTTGGAGACACATTTTTATTTTGTTCGTGATTAAGTGAAATCTAAGTCACTTGTTGTCCGTTATATTTCTACTGTGGATCAAACTGCTGATGTTCTTACCAAGCCTTTAACAAAGGGGTGGTTTCAGCTTCTCAGGGACAAGCTGAGAGTTCGGTCCCTCCCTATTCAGCTTGCGGGGGAGTGAAAAGGATAAAGTTCTTATTAGAATATAACTCTAGCTGTTCATATCTTGTTGTACACGTATATGAGTCCTACTCTATTTCTATCACTTGTAAACACTGTTGTATATATTCATTTACTCAATAATAAGGAAACGTGTGTGGCATTATTCTCATAATAACAACTATTTATGTGTTACCGAGTTAATGTTTAAAATAGTTTATTTGTTGTTGGAATGTTGTTTCTTTATAGTTTTATCTTCTCATACTTATTTGTATAGTTTATTCCTTGTGATAATTATACAGAATTTGGACGTTGACAAATTGAATATGGCTAAAATCAGGCCCAAGTTTGAGCATCATGATGTGTTCCCAGCACGATCAAATACAGGTTAGCTTTTACATAGTCTTTGCCTTACAATTGGAGTAGATTTTGATACTTGTTTTTGCTTTCTACTTCTGTTGTGTTTGAGAAGTTTTCCCGTCATGATATAATTGATTTTCTTTTTCTACTTATTATCGGCAGTGCCTACAAGAAATTGACTTGAACTTTGAAATTTCAGCTATTTTATGCAAGTGTGGAAAAATTTAGAATTTGTAAATGGTGTTTTCTCAGGGTTTTGAGATTAAAATATATAATCATCTCATAATAAAAGTCATAAGGGATGCGACCTTTGTATTTTGAACTTGGTAAAAGTTATTTTGTGATCAATCTGGTTCTTAAGAAATAGCAAAATAAGTAACTTAGTACTTCCTATGTGAGGGAAAGAGAAAAATAGATGATTATGGGTGGAGAAAACTTTTATTGGATTGTGCAATTAATATATCAAATAGTTACAATCTTTAATATATATTCAACACCTTGATCTATTTGAGTTCTTTCCAGCTTTCCTTTGAATCATATACTGCATTAATCCATTGTCACAATCATTTGTTCTCGCGTATCTGGTATTTTGTTTTTTCCTTCCTTTTGATATATATGCAGAATTTATGCAAGTTGACTCTCCTTCACAGCTAAAAATTCGCATGTGGGAGTATGGGTTAGGTCTGTTTATGTGCTATTTTTTACAAGCATTTAATTATCCTGGAGATGTGAACTAGGATAGTTTACAAAATCATGGGTTAAATAAATGCAGTTTATACATTCATCCTCTTTGTTTGTTGACTAAAAAGCGCCCTCTTGGTGATGTTAGTGTAATAATTATTGCACAGATAAGGGCTGGAAATATATTTTGTATTATGTATCTTGTGTTCATGTGTACATCAACATATATGGAGATATACAAAGATAAGCTAAGGAGAAGTGGAGTTTAACTAAAATACAAATACAAGTAACAAAAAATAGAGTGTTTGTTTATCCTAATAACATGAGTTATCAACATTATGTAACACCCCCTGCAAGTTCTTGGCCGAAGATAATGACAACTGGTTATGAAGCAGTGAAAAACGATTGTAGCACAAGGGTTTGGTGAAGATATCTGCAAGCTGATAATGAGTGTTGAGGAATTGGACATACAGAGAACCATTTACCACCTGTTCACGAACAAAATGATAATCTAATTTAATGTGCTTCGTATGAGCATGTATAACAGGATTTGATGACAAATAAATGGCACCAATATTGTCACACTATAAAGTAGCAGCAAACACAAGGAAATCGAGCTCTTGAAGGAGAGATTTGAGCCAATGAAATTCATATGTAACATTGGCAATGGCTTTGTATTCACTCTCAGTGGATGAGCTATAGTGGGCTGCTTTTTTGCTAACCATGAAATTAAACAAGGTCAAAGAAAGATGCCAAAGCCACTGATGAAACGTCGATCATCAGGATCACTGCCCTAGTCACTATTAGCATAGCAATGAAGATCCAATGAGAATTTGGAAGAAAGAAACAATCCAAGTGAGGAAGATCCTTTGAGATACCGAAGCAGTCTCTTTAATGCTTTTCAGCAAACATTATTGGGTGAATGTATAAATTGACAGAGTTTGTTAACACTGTAGGAGATGTCTGGACGAGTCAATGGGACATATTATAATGGCCCAATCAATTTTCAATATAGAGTAAGGTCTAAAAAGGAACTTTCCGAGGTCTTTGATAGTGGTGGCGAGGTAGATATTGCTGTGAGGCAGGAATTGGCTTCATCAACCTAACCCTATGAATGATATCTTGAATATACTTGGACTGAGAGAGCAATATGCCATTAGAGGAATGGGACACCTTTATACCAAAAAAGTAATGTAAGTCACCAAGATATTTAATAGGAAACTCTTTGCACTAAACAGAGAGAGTGTGAGAGATTAAACCCACCGATGAACCAATAATTATAATGTCATCAACATATACCAACACAAAAATCACATCAGTATGCTTACGAAAAATAAAGAGAGAAGAGTCGGCCTTTGATGGAACAAACTGATAGAACTGAAGAAAGGAGGCTAAGTGTGAGAACCAAGCTCGATGCACCTATTTAAGACCATAGAGTGTCACATCGCAGATCTCTTTAAATCTCAAATTTAAAAAATTGATAGAATTTTCCTTTAAAATATTACTATCCCACATGCAATAACATACTCAAATTCTTCCATACTATTTAAATCAAGCATCAATTTCATCACAATAAGTGTTCATCTCAACAAATACTTCAAGAACATAATCTTAATCAAGCTATTTACATACTTCTAATAATAATAATAATAATAATATTAATATTAATACTTCAATAGTAAACTTCTTAGACATATAACATAGTATTTTTGGACAATCCACAATACAACAAATTTGGCCCAACCATGTAATGATCCAAATACTGGGTTAGTTAGAAATAGTATTTTTCGATAGTGAATAGTAACACCGGGATGAATAGTATCTTCCGTAGCCGAAAAATATTTTATTTGATCATCAAGAAGAGCATGTCAACTGGAATCTGTGGTTGAAATTTGGAAAGAAAATGAGGTCAAATAGATCTCCAAAAATCGAAAATAAGAAAATTTTACGGGTTCATTTTAAATAGTGCTCAGGTTAACTGAAAGATTGTTGGGAACTTTAAAATTATCAAATGACATCCAAATATTACCAAAATCTCCATATTCATAGTAAATGAGATGTAGAATCATATGATAAAGGAAAATTAAATTTTCAGCGACACTAAAAATTGAGTTACCGGACTGATAAAGGTGGATCAGATAAAAAATATTCTTCGATTGACCCGAAAATATTCATGAAGCCTAATTAACATATTTTAAGAATTTAGGAAGCATTTTTAAGGAATTTTGAACCCAATAAGTAAGAGAAAAATAATAATTTCAGTTTAAATAGTAACCGATTACCCACAAATTTGATTGAGGCGTCAAAAATAGCAAATGACCATCAAAAATTGCAGGAACTTCCAGTTGAGCTCTAATTAATACTTGGAATTATTTGATAGTAAAAAGTAATTTTACGATAACATCGATAATTGTTGGATCAGACCGATATGATTGAATCGGATCAATAACGGATTTCGATTGAGCTAAAAATTTTTATGGAGGCTATAATATATATTTTAAAAATTATGAAATTGATTTTGAGTGAAATTGAACTTTCTAAGTGAGAGAAATCATTTTTTTGAGGTATAATGGGCTTAAAATGGGAATTTGGCTTAATTTAGGTTGGGTCAACTTGGATTGACCAAGCTCAGCCCATTAAGAGGCTTATAAAAGACACAAAAATCTGAGTTTCCAGTAACTTCATCCCCTCTCCCATTTCTTTTCCTTGTATTTAATGGATTTTATTCTTGTATTTTTGGACACTTAAGGATTTCTATGGAGAAAAAGCAATTCCATGGATTAAGGCAAAGGATAGGAAGAATAAAGTATGGAGGAGATAAATTTAAGATAAATGGATACAAATATCCCTTAATTTCCATTGATTTGTATGTAATTTAGATTATGTTTAATATGTATGTTTATGTTTAATGTATGAACAATTGAAATTGGCTTTGAAAAACGAAATAGGCTCTTAAATATGCCTAATTGTAAGTTTAAATTAATTGAAAAAAAATTTGTATGATGAAATCCTTTAGTGGCTGAAATTATGCCTAAAGAAAATTAGAGTGTATTTTGGTTATTTTTGATAAATTAAACTTTAAAATGATAATAAACATGAATTGATATATCCATGAATATTTATAGAATTTTTGAAAATTATTTGAATTTTTTTAAGATGAAATTTGATTATGTCTTAAGTGAAAATGTTGAATTATTGAGAAATAATTCATTAAATAAGTTAAAATGGTGAATTATGATGTAATAATTTACAAACTGTATAAAAGTATTGAAAAAGACAACTAACCGAATCACTGGAATAAATAAGTAATTGAACTGGTAAATAAATCTAGAGAGAACATGAAAATTAAGATGATAAAGAACTTAGATGAAAAAGATGGAAAGTTTAAAGAAAATTTGGAAATTTTCAAAGTCTTGAAAAAAAAAGTGATAAAATGGTAAATTAACTATTTTAGGAATTAAATTGTAATTTCATCAAAGTTTACTGAAGTAAAATATAAAATATAAATTCAAGGACAAATTTGTGAACAAATATGGAATAACGTTGTAAATTTGTAAAATAATAAAGTTTAAGGACCAAACATAAATTCTGTTACAATTAATGGTATCAGAGCATTGGTTTAGGCATTTCTGGGCATAAAAAAATAGAATTTAGTTAAGATGGAAAGTTATGGTACTTTGTTTACTTGTCAGTGACCTTGATAATTGGGGCAGTGATTTAAATATTCTGCATGGGGATGGGTAACTTGCATTGCCATTTTATGAAAAAGCGCATATACATAATGATACATTCATACAACATTTTGCATACATTGCACTAGCATCATTTCATTTTCCATGACTGCATAAAGTTTGTATATACGCCCCAATCGAAGGAAAATTGATAGGTGGCTGAGTGCACTGAAGTGAGGAATGATGTGGATTAGAATTAGATATAATGAGTATATAGAATAAGGCAAGAGATGTTGGGATTGTGAAAGGATAATATGAATTAGAATTGACTAAGATAAGTGAATATTAAGAAAGTGAAGAATAGTGTGTGTACATTCCAAAACAAATATTAAAAAGAAATGTGATTCAAGAATGAATCCATTTTTGATTAAGAGTGATATAAGGATAAAATTTCACTTGCTTGAATAGGCTTAAGCAAGGAAGTATTTTTTATCGTTAATGTTTTGGTTAACTTTGTGATTAGAGTTTCTCTAATACAACAACATGATTAATATCGGAATCATATTCTGATTATACTTATAACTAATAGTTAATCAAGACCTCTATATAAGGCAATATTTGTGAAAGAAATATGAGATAATGATCATGAAAGTTCTATTAGGATTTATTATAATTGTCTTTAATTGTCACAGGACTATTTTGAACACAAAAAGAGGCAGTTGATTGGGAATAATGAAATGCAACATTTCTCAAATTCATCGATTAGATTTGGAGTTCTTACTGATTCAGAGGTTGTAACAATGGAACACTTTCTTCCAAGGAATTGGATCATTAAATCTTGATTCTCATATGGTGTAGAGCCAGAATTTGTTGATTCTAAATATTTTATACCACGACAAGTAAAAAGGGCTGCGTATACCTAATCTTCCAATTCAGAGCAGGTGTTCCATTGTCCCACCGTCCTTACAAACTATACGTTAAATGTTGCCATTAATAAATGATGGTAATCTTCATGGGATATAAGTACATAGTTAAATTATTTGCAAACTTACACTAGGAATGTTAAATTGATCGAGGAAATTCGCATGACTATCGAAAATGATAAAGAACGATTATCTCTCAGTATCCAGAAGTTTGCTTTCGATGAATGTTACAAATGGTACTTAGTGTGGATTGGCAGAACTAAAGTTATGCCAATTGAACCAGCGGAAATGCTTTTGGGTTCTTAGAAATTATACAAAGGGAGTTGAAATAAGTACAATCGATAAATATAAATTACTTGATAACTCATTCCATATTGATATTGTTGTCTGCCATCTTTTAGTTTTGAAAAAATTTATTTCATTGGAGATGTTGGTTTTCTTCATTTCTTTAGAATTGGTAGTTTGGAAACTGCTCTGTATATGTTTGAAAACTATTTGATGAATGGTGAGTTGGTTGTTGAACACAAACCAATCAGCTAAGAAATTTGATTGACATTTTAGATGAGTAATAGCTAAATACTGACTGATTAGAGCAACTAATGAACTCCTTTGAGTGAATCTAATCCTATTGTTCACAGAAGTTTGTGTAATAATTTAGCTTATGGCCATTGCTATTTCAATATAGTTGGAAGACAAAAATTTTCTTCCTCAACTTGTTAAATAATAAATTTGGTCAAGTGTATAATAGCAAAGAGTTATATAAATCTGTATATAAGATGGAGTTTTAAGCATATCAAAGAAAGACAAAAATTTTTCAAGATCGAATTGTAAGTTAAAAGAGAAATGTATTTGTGTATTATGTTTAGCCAAATAAATTGAGGACGAAATTTTTTTAAGAGATGGAGAACTGTAACGCCCCAAACTCGAGTCAATTATTATAATTGGTGAATAATACCTTTGATACCGATTTGTAAGGGGCAAATTATTGGGAATGTGATATGAGTTAATGTTACTTTTACATTTTTAAGATAATAATTTAATTTTTTTAATTTAATTAAAGTATAATATGAGAATTTATAATAAGAGATTAAAATAAATAAAAGTATAATAATTATTTAAATAACTAAATTAATGGTGATGATGATGATGATAATAATAATAATATTAAAGCGATAAATATCTGAAAAAGAAGCAAAAAAAAGTGAAGTCGCTGGAAATTTCAGGACAGTTGTGTGGCCACCAAATTAAGAAAAAGGAAAGGAATAGGAAAAGAACAGTGGAAAGAAAGTAATAAAAAAAGGAAAGAAAGAAAAAGAAAGAGAGCAGGAGAGAGAGTAAATCGGAAACACGAGAGAGAGGAGCGGTGCTGTCGTCGCCGATTTGCCACCGCCGGCCACGGTGCCGGAGAGGAGATCCAGATCGTCGTCGCTGCACTTCACCTTCGTCCATCGGCACCGCCCGTTTCTCCTCCAATCGGTCTTCTTTTTTTCCAAATGGGGGCTGTTGCGCTTTATTCCGGCGATCAATGGCAGTGATCGATGGCTCGGTCTACATGGCTGAGGCCCATGGAGGAGACGAGTCTTCCGCTGCCCTTCGCCTTACCTCTAAATGCCGGCGGTAGATAAAACGGAGAAGGAGGCGCGGTGACCTCCTAGCTCGCGATCCGGCGAATGAGGGTGGATTTTGGAGTGCGTGAATGCCCCTGTGAGGTTGCCGGTGAAGCCACCTTCAGCTGATCAGCCTTGGTGCATTCCGACGAAGCTCCGATGAGCTTCCAGTGAACCTCCGGTGAGCTTAATGATTGACGAAAATACAAAAAATTGTAAGAAGTAGGTACGTGGTTACCAAATTTACCTCTACAAATTTATTAGTTAAATTTTGAGCTGATTATTAGGAGTTGGTTTATTATCTTTGAAATTGGATGCCTGCTTCTATTTATTGTTGTGCTATTCACTGTTCCATTTTATATAATGTAAGGGTCAGTTGAGTTTTATAAATTACGATCCTGTTTTAAATTTTAAGTTTTGTTGATAGTATAAGTTTAGTATGTAAAAAGGGATACCAAACTACTTTCAAAGATAAATATTCATCACTGTTGTTGGAATTTATTTATTATATTAAATTTGGGAGTGAATTATTTATTAAGGTGTTAAGTTAATAGTTATGTTGTTGTAAGGGATATTATCTGTTGTATGTTTGAGGAGTATTAATACAATAATAACCAATAATGCTTTTTTTTTTAAGTTTGTGTGATTGAAATTGGGTGAGTATTGCGGGTTAGCCACAATTGAGTAATTTGACAGCTATATTGTAACTACAGCCAAGTTGACTCATTTATTATTTCATATACTAGTTTATATTCACCAAGTTTTATTAACTTGTTAAATTGCTTATTGAACTAATGGGTTAAACTGCACATTTAATTAATAATATTAGCTAACAATTAGAGGAATAGGCGTAGAGTTAGAAAATCGTTGGATAAATCATGACTTAAGGCAACTGAAATTATATCTATGATTTAGGTGGCAATTTAGTTACAGTAAAATACAATTAAGGAATTGGCCAATTAGAGGTAATTATTAAGTCAAAAAAGGAATTTTTGTAAGCCAAAGAATTTGCTAATTAACATTAATATGCTTTGAGAATAATGTTACTTAAATGCAGAAAATGGTTTAAAGAACCAAACAGGAATGTTAGTCGAATTATTGGTGTCTCACCTTTTATAAATGTAATTACCGTAAAAAGACATGAAAGATCTAACTAAGTACTTAATATACAAAAAGAAAAGGGGTTAAATGCACTTATGGGCTAAGCAGTGAAAACGTGCCTTAATTAGTTTAGCTTATGTGGGTAAGAAAATCAATTATAAAGTTTCATTAATTAAACCGTAGTTTGGCGGTTCCTAAGCATAAAATCCATTCATATATGTATATATATATGCTTGATGGTTTGAACATAATGATATATATATATATATATATATATATATATATATATATATATATATATATTAAAGGTCGATATACAAATAAAAATAATAACTCAAAGTGCCAATATTTGTTTAAATAAAAATTTCCTGCATAACTTTGGAATTAAGATAATTATCTGCATTATTATGCTATTTATCATCAAAAGTATGCTTTGGTATATATATATATATATATATATATATATATATATATATTGATTTAGCAGCTGTATATTTTAACTTACGGCTACAGAAAGGTACGAGACTTCTCTATATGCTTATTGTTTGTCTGTAACCTTGAGAATTTATGGTAAGGGTTCATATTAAATGTTGATCTAAAGGGTTAAACGAAATATATGATTAGCATACATGTATCTTGAGTATAAACAAGGGAACATAATTAACTATATGTACAGTAATATAGATTGAACCTATTTAATTATAAGGGTTTTTAGTTTCTATGGTTTAAGGCATGACAAATATATAAACATGATCTAGAATCTATGCGAATAATTTAAAAGAAGTGACTAATGGATTGACTACAATTTAATGATAATTGAGTCTGAAAAGTTACAAGTTGAGCATTGCGGTGCCCTTTTATAGCAAATGACATAATGGAACAAAGAGGTTATATCTATATATATGAATATGATGTGTAATTGATAAAATGAGATTTATGAGGAAAATGAGAAACATGCCATAGACTGTGAATTTGAATTTATGCCCTTAGTGTCGGTGGGTGATTCAGGACTCTAGGATAGTATGGCTAGCCATAGGGACACTTATCCCGCGGTGTTCTATTTCTATACGGTTATTTTTCTTTTATTGTTCTGAGAAAATGTGGACTGTTTTGTTAGCCGACTCCTTATTGATACATTCAGGAGTAGTCGCATACCCTCTCTGCGATATGGACTTTCTCTATTATGTTAGCCGGTTCATTATAGAAATGTTTAGGAGTAGTTGCATACCCTCTCTGCGTTATGGACTCTTCTAGTGATTGGATTTACTTATCCGCTTATTTGGTTCATGGTTTACTACTGTTGACAACTAGGGGCAAAATCGTAAATTGTTTATGTAAAAGAAGTAAAAAGGATAATTACAATATTAAAATGTTATAAATACGAGTAAAAGTGAAAATGAGATAAATTAATATGGTAAAGCGTCATATGTTGCAGGTTGAGTAATAATGCTAGAAATAAATATAATTACAAATTTCTTAATGTCAGGAAGTAACACATGTAGTATGAATTGTAAAGTACATTATGAAATGGCTTATGAGATATAATGTATTGAATAGGTGACTATTATAAATGAGTATTTAGGTAAATAATAAGAGGTATTGCTATGACATTAGGAATTGACACTCGAATCGATGGCTTAACTTATTTGTGTACTAAATGATTTGAGAAATAAACATATAAATGTATGCATGTGTGAGTGTAACTTAAGAAAATTTGTTCCGTTAACCTTTAATAAATCTATATAACTAAACTAGGAAATGCTACTCAAGACAACAATATATGTGAACGGTAAACCTGACGTATCGAATTATATATAAATATGTGTTATGATGTTTACACTGAATATAAGCATTTGTTATAGTATAGTATACGTGCATATATATTGCTATGAATTGTAATGGAATACCATAGGCACTGAGGTAATAACTAAGCCTTTTTTATTATAACTTAGATATGGTATAAATAGCTAATAAATAGCTTATTGAGTATGATATTTCAAACAAAATCTTATACACCTCATTGCTTGATGGTTGTCTTTCGAATTGGTAAGTATGGTTGAAAATTTTGAATACATTATTTTATATAACATTTGTTGTGAAGTAAAATTGGTAGTCACCACTAAGCTTTTAGCTTAGTGCGTGGTTTTTCTTTTTCGCGCGTAGGTTGAGTCGATATTCAGTCTTTTCGACGCAAATGAAGGAAACCTTCATAGGTTGATGCAACTAGAATGGTGATGATCAAGGATAAAGACCAATTTATCTATGTTATTTTTGTATTTTGAAACTTTGACATGTACACAGGTATTAAAATTGTGTAACTTAAGTATAAATTTGTAAATATTTAGTTAAATTCAATGCTGTGATATTAGCTTAAACATGTGATAATATTTTGTGTAATCATTATTGATAACAGAATATTTAAATATTGAAATAGTGATATAGTGAAAGGTAGATTAGCTTAATTATTATTGAGGAGGATGAGAAAAATCTTGTGTAGGAGTTTGATTGAGACTGTGGATCTTGATGATTGAATTTTAGAAGTGTTGTTTTATATTTTGTATATAGGAGGCTGTGAATTTTTATGGGAGGTTCTGCCGAAATTTTTAGAAAACTTTAGAGTAAGAAATTAGAAATTGATAATTTATGCATAGATTATTTGGATTTAGTGATATTCAGATCAAAGATTGGTTTGTGACATCCGTATCTGGTTTGTTTACCAGACCGGGTATAGGGTGTTACAAGATAGTTGTAAACGTGTTATGAGTAAGCAGCATCATTTGAAGTTTAACACATTAAATTCTAGAAGCAATGATGTTCTAGAATTGGTTCACTCTGATGTATGGCAAGCATTAGTTTCATCCCTAGGAAAAGCAAATTATTTTGTGTCATTCATTGATGATTATTTCAGGAGGTGTTGGGTGTATCCGATCAAGAGGAAGTAAGATGTGTTCCTAGTCTTCAAAGCTTACAAAGTGCGAGTTGAGCAACATGTAAATGGCAAGGTAGAAAAAGTGGTGTGAAGATATGATTGATACTCAATCAAATCTTAAAGGGGGAGATTGTTGGCAATGAAAAGTCAGCAATTATAGGAATAAGTAGAATAAGAAAAAAAGGAAGGCAAAAATTGGATGTTAAGAAATTAATTGCATCAAATGCTTCAATTATTTGTCAAAAATGACATCATGGACAACTTATTTTTCAGCTGTCCATGTGCATATGAGAGGCCTATAAATTGGCCTTCCCAATTCAGTTCCTAATATTCCATTCAGCATATCTCCTTTCTCTTCCTAGTATAAATAGAGAGTGTTTCTCATATTTTCTTGTGTAAATATAGAGAGGTTGTAACTTTTATTTTTATTATAGTGAAACTTTGTTATTCTTGCCCGTGGCTTTTCATCCCAATTCATTAAGGGATTTTTCATATAAATCTGTATGTTCATTCCTATTTGATAAAACTCACATTATCTCATATCCTCTATTCTATACTCCAAGGACCTTGAACCCAACCCCAAAAGACCATAAGCTCATTGAATAGGATCATAAGTGAAGCCCCATAAATTAGGATCTAACTATAGTTAAAAACACTCAATGCCGATAAATAAAAGATTGATAGATAAGACTTCCAAGGTTATATTCCTTCCTACTCTCTCTACCCGAGACCAACATTAGCTTCCATTTCCTCCATTTTTGCTTCATACAAGCTTTCTCTCTCTAAATTCAAAGCTCAAATTTTGTATTTAGACACTTAATGACCCCTTCTTTAATCTAGAAAGAGATTTTCATCAAGTAGGAGTCAAGAAATCAAGGGATTAAGGTGAGAGTCTCTTTATCTAATTTAGTGATTTTATAAGTTTTAGGTGAAATTAATTGGGAAAATTATATGAGCATATAAAGCATGATTAGAAGAGTATTGTAGTAACTTCTAATTGCTTAAAATCATAACTTAAACTCATGAGAAATTATTTTCCATTTTTGGCCAAAAGAGGGGAAACAAGAGGAAGGAAAAAGCAAGGAGGGAAAAGGAAAAGAGAAGGAAGAATAGGTGTGAATCAAGCCAAATCGAGGTTAGTCGATAAAATTTACATTCAATTTCACTTTTTGGATTGAGATTCTTATAAAATCTACGTTATGTAATTATACTAAATTGCATTTAATAGTGAAATAAATTAGAATAACATGATATAAGGTTAAATTAAGTCACTAAAAACTCAAATTAGTGAAGAATTTAAATAAAAAGGGAAGGAAATTTAAGTGGCCGAATTAGGTACCTTAATATATTTTGTCATTTAATTGAGTAATCCATGGTAATTAGAAAAATTATAGCATAAGAAAGGTAAAAATGTTGATTAAAATGAAAGATGAGGTTTAGTCATGATTATGTAATAGTTATATAATGGTGGAACTTATTAGAACTTGAGAATTTTTATGCGGATCTAACATATTTCACTATATTATGACTTATAATTGATAGTCAACTACATATAGCATGAAATGGAAGGAACAAATATTTGGTAAGTATGTCTTCACTTATTGGTTGAATGATTTGTATATGTAGAATTGCATGATTGAATTTAATTTTCTTGAAAATAATCACATGTGCAAGGGATTGATGATTAATAAGTTGTTATGGATGCAATTAAAAACATAATGTAGTTAATATAATATGATAAGAACAAGAAATGGTGTAAAAATGTAAAGGAATATGAAATTTGATAATGCCCTTAGTATTCGGTGGGTAATCCAGAACTTTAGGATAATATGGCTAGCCATAAGGTTATATATACCGCGGAAGATCATGAGTATATGGAGATTTATACCACGAGATGTGATTATGATGCATTATGATAGTGTAGCCTGCTCATTAAATAGTATTACTGGAGATGGTCTCATACCCTGACCGTATGCTCACTCCAGTATATTGGATACCTGTCCCGCTTATCCGGTTCGTAGTTTTCCATTGGTGATAACTAGGGGTAAAATTGTAACTTTACATGTAAACAGGGATAAAAAGGTGATTATGATATTAAATACATTATAAATATCAATAAGTAATAACTAAGATGAAAAAAATGAAAGGGATAAGTCAAACTTTAATAACTTAACGGAAATTTATCTATTTTTTTCATAATTGTGCAAATAAATGAAATTACATAAGAAAAATTACTATCAAGGTAATTAAGAATAAATTATAATATAAAAAGAATAAATTTTGAATTAATTTGACTAATAAAATGTTTTTTTAAAAAGACAAATTGGTAATTATGCTTACGTTAGGCAATAAAATAATTAAATAAGATTTTATGTAAATGCATTCACCACTAAGCGACAAGTTTGTTTAGAGTGTGATTTTGTTTTAACTGCAAGCAGGGATAGGTACAAAGAGGGGAATTTGAAGAAAAAAATTGTGGCGTATACAAGTAGGAGTCCCTTAGCATTATGCTTTTGTCTTAGTTGTATAAATTGTAATAGATTATACAAATATGTATAATTATATATGGCATGTAAATTAAATAATACTATGACTTAGTGAAATGGGTGTATATAGATGTGTGTGTGATTGTGTGCTTGAGATACAATTGTGTGAGACTGAATTTAGAAGTGTTGTGTTGTTGACTGAAGTTCTAGAGATGGAGAAAACTATTTTGGAAGTGAAATTTGAATTTTTACAGGTTTGGGTAGCATGATTTTAAGCCGTCATGCTACCAAAAATTTCATAAAATAAATAATAATAATAATAATAATAATAGTTATAAAATATTAGGAAAGTTAGTAAACGTAAGGTGTCACATGGCAACTGTTCCACAAAATGCCTAAATGAATATTGCTTCTAATTTTTGCATGTTTATCGACTTTTCTTGTGTCAATCCTATGTGTTGAACCTAGTTATCATTATTTTTCTTTGTTAAGACAATTACAATTAGTGCTTCATTGTTAAATTTTAACTTTTCATGCGTTTAACTTCAATTTGGAGAATGCTTGAAATGTATACTCTTTGGTGTCTTTTGTTGTGCATCGCCTACATTCCATAAGTAGTTTTATGTCTATTGCTTTCATACTATTTATGAAGTGTTTTGCTTGTCATATATGTACAATTGATGCACCTAATGTGTTATTTTTTTACTGCCAAACTATTACATTACATTTATGATTTATTGGCAGCCTTCTAAGATTTTATACTTTAGTCCTGACTCATATATTTTGTTGGCAAACATTGTGGTTGACCTTTATTGTTGTGCATACTATTTGAGCCTTGTTTTAGTACTTACATGCTAATTGTGTGCTTGCTTTGCAGTGGCTCCTAAGTGTTCACGAAATGAAGTGGGTTCTAGTTCTTCTGGCTTTCAAATGCCAAGTTATATGGATCTAAGTTTGCACAAGACTTATAAATACTTATCTAAAGTTGAGTATGTGCAACCGACATACTTAAGTGAGATAATTTTAGGAAGTTTCAACGGTGATATGAAGGTGGAGGTGAAATGGATGATTAAAAACATTAGGTGGACTGAGTTTTTCAATAAATCGGAGAAGGTATATCCGAAGCTTACCATAGACTTTCTTACTACCTTTTAGTGCTCTTTTGAGTTCAATGAGGATGACGATGGAATTGTTAGCTGCCAACTACACAAGAAGAAATATAGAATTACATTCAAGGAATTCACCAAGTACCTAGGATTCCCATTTAATGGCATGAGGGAGCTACCGAATGCCATACCTCAACAAAATTGGGCGGTTGTCCAAGATGGAGTTAAGTCTATAATGTAAATGGTAAGGTAGACCAAGGCTCACCGTTAGTAAAATCATGCTTGTCGTATCCTCCGCTGATTCTTCTCCTTATCTTTTTATGGGCACACTATGAGAGTGTGTAATGTGAACTCCTCAGAGGTGCTATTTCTTAAGTGCATGTTGGAAGGAATCTGCTTAAATGGTATTTATTATTTGCGAAGGAAGACTGAAGACCTCCAACAGAGGTCGGGAATAACAAAGAAAATTACCTTTGGAGGGATAGTAATGGTGCTAGCCAAAGCAGTTAACCATGAGCCATTAGGTACTCCACTTGGTGCAATGGCATATATGGTCTTTAAGTTGTTCAGGAATATGAAAATCTTGAAGGAGGATCAAGATGCCATTTATAATCATTGTCGGACAACGAGGGAATAATATATTGAGGAGATACCAAAGGACGCACAATATTGCCCCAAGCTACACCTAATGACATTTTTGAGAGCCGATGAGGAGCAGCCAGAGTAGGCTCCTATAGCAGCACTGCTCACTATCCATGCAATTTTGAGAGCAATTTCCCCTTCACCGCCACCACCTCGGTGATATAGTACTAATACCTTCTTGTTGAGAAATCTTTAAGCTCCATAAAAAGATTGATAGAGCTTGTGATAGGAATAGTAGCATTATTGAGGCCTATAAGGGGAACACAATCCGATCGAAGTTCACTAATTGAAAGTTTCATCTTCTTATAAGTGTCTAAGATGAGTGCATTAATAGCGCTCCTATTATCCACTAAGATCCTCTTCACCTTAAAGTTGTGGATTGCAGCCTATACTACCAAAGCATCTTTATGAGGGAACTTATGATCTCCTGCATCATATGGGGTTATAGTGACAGAGGATAAATTATCACCCTAAGTAGAGAAATATATCCCTTTCTACCTTTTCTTATGCTTGGAAAAATCTTTTTCATATGATGATCCCCCAGCAATGACGTTGATCATGCCAACATGTTATATCTGCCGATTTAAAGTATCTGGTTTTCTTTTTTCCTTATCTTTATCATCACATTTTTCTTTGATTTTGATGGATCATCTTGGGGTTTTTGACTTCTGAGACACAAATCTCTTTAGCAAACCCCTTTGAATTAACCTCTCAATTTCTTATTTGAGTGTCTTGCACTCTTCGGTGGTATGGCATACATCCCGATGAAACTTGCTATTTGATCTATCTCTGTGCATGATAACTCCAAAGTATACCTATATTTATATGTGTTTTGAGTATGTTTTTAGAGTAATTAGTATGTGTTATATGTTTAAATTGCATATGAATTGGAATCATGGAGTTTGGAGTCTATTTATGTTGATTTTGCAGATTTTGGAGATTAGCCCAACTAAGATGAAAGGTGTCTCAATCGGGTCATTGACATAAATCATAGTTAGTCCAGAAGCACTTGACCAAACTGAGATGGAATGTGTCTCGACTGGGTCATTTAACTCTTTCAGGGGCAAAAGCTATTGACCCTGCTGAGATGGTTAGTGGATTAGCTGAGTTGATTTACACCTTTTTACGAAATTGGAGGTAATTCAATGGAAGTGGGAGACTTGGGTGGTGGCTAACTTCGCCCTTTTAGGTCTTTTATTCAATTTTCATTAGGGATTAATAAGTTAGTCTTTTTGGTTGTAAGTTAGGAGCTAAGTTTTCATTCAAGCACAATTTCGTAGCTTTAAAGTCTACACTTAGGGTTAATTCCTAGTTTTCTTCTTCTGGTTCGAGAGCTAGAGATTGAAGACATCTGAGTTAACTCATTAGTATAGTATCTAGTTTTGTATTTGTTTATTCAATTTTAATTATGAATAATGAGTAGTTTTCTTCTTTTGTTGAGGGATTCATGAATCCTTAATTTTCTACTGTTATGACTCTAAACTGAACTTACTTCAACATAAGTTCTGTTATTTCATTATTCCTATGATTATATATATTTTTCGTTTTATTTAGATTTGTATTTGATGTATTAAATAGATGATTAGATTTGAATTTGATTTTGATCAATGATATAATGCCTTTTCTAATATTATTATGTCCAATAATTTCTTATGTTCTAAAAATCGAGATAAGAAATTATGATCATCAGTTTTATTAAGTTAAAGAAATCTAAATTTTGAATAAATTGACATTGGATGTTCTAAAGGAGATTTAATTAAGGTCTAGGAACTTAAAATGAGATTTATGCTAGCTACTAGATTGTTTCTAGTTGAAGAGTTTAATTAGCTAAAATGGCATTCTAAATAAGGGGCCTGAATTTAGTTTGGTTTTTCCATAATGAATTTTTGTTAACTTTGAATCGAGTTGATTTTAGTAGGAAGCGAGGAGGAGAGTTCCCTTAGCAAAAGGTTTTAATGATTGATTTTTATCATTAAAGCTATAAAATTCTATTTTAATTAATTTAGACTTCACTTTCTATTTTCAAATTACTTATTTAATTAATTTAGTTTCATTAATAATCACAATCAAAACTTGTGAATTCTTTAGAATAATTTTTGCTTTCAAAAATCTAACTTTCACAGTACCTTAGGTGTGATATTTGAGGATTTTAAATCTATTTTTCTATATTACTAGCCGATCTACTTACTAGACATCGATCAGTGCGGATTCAATTGATGGGACATCTTTTTAGGCTAGTTTACTTTGTTGTGATAGTTTTTGATCCACAACAGCACTTTCGATGGCTCCATGTTGAGTGGAGTGTAAACCTTTATTGGAGTATTTCCTCGATGATCGAATTGAGGGCATCAAACTCTTCTCTTTCTCGAGCCCTTTGGAGCTCCACCTTTATAAGGTCTTCTAAACATCTGGCTTTCCCATTTGATCAAATTATACTCATCAAAAGCTTACGAATTTGCCTTCAAAGCATCATCCAGCTGTATAAATTAGTTAGCCCTATTAAGCAAATCATTAAAGTTAGATGGGGGATTAGTCATCAATGAATGAAGGGCTGTAAAAGCCATCTCAGGATATAGGTTCCTGATTTCTAAAATCAAGGCCTAAAATCTGTCAATGTAATCTTGAAGGCTTTAACTATGCTTCTGTTTTAGATTTCTTAAGTCATTCACGGTTTTAAGCACCTTTACCTGGACAATAAATCTCATGGTAAACAGTTCTCAAAGCTAGCCAAAACTAGAGATTGAACCGGGGGGGGGGGGGGGGAGACTATAAAACCAGTCCAAAGCATCCCCTGCAAGTGTCGTAGGGAAAACTCTACATAACACTTCATTATCATATGAATACATATGGATCTGAGTCAGGTACTCAGATATATGACTTTTTAGGTCTTTTTTGCTGGTGTATCTCGATATTCTCACCTCAGTAAATCGGTATAGGAGCTCAATTTCTCTAACCTCCCAACAAAATGAAGAGATTAGATTCCCATTAAATCCAAGCTTTTTAGGGTGGCCTAGGTCAAACTTTTTGATGATTTGCAGGAACTATTTCTCATCCTTGTTAGCGATAGGCCCATCTTTCTTGTATTTAGATCTTTTAGGAGTGCACATGAATGATAAATTTTCATATGCTTCATGGCAGCTAGAGTAACAATGGAGGTGATCATCATCCTCCTCTAAGTTGCTATCACTATTATTAGGCCAAGCACCAGGGGTTTTATTTTCCCTTTGCCCTTTCCCTTATAGTGGTGCTCTCGTATACTCGAGTGAGTACCTAAGCCATACCTTTCTTTCACTAATACTATACCTTTTACCTTGTTTTGAGGCAAGGCTCTATCTTCCCTTCTCAATCTTTTTTTACCTCATTGTCCTCGTTAGGCGCTTGAGGTTGCTCATTCTTCAAAATTGAGTGCAAGAGCTTATCTTACACTTACTGCCAAAGCCTTTTAAGAAAGCTTTGACATCTTTTGTAGTGATAGGAGTAGAGTCATTGAGCTGGTTAATAGCATCTTAGAGCTCATCATCATCAAAAACAAGCAAAAGATCCTGAGGGGTTTTATCAATTTTAGTGTGGTTCTATCTTATCGATCTAATTTATCATTTTGCCTTTGTGATTTGTCCATCTTTGCTCTCAACAAAAGTATCAAATGATAAGTTTTAGAATGTCAAAACTTAAAATGAGATAAAGAGGAGGGCAAAATAGGCTGGGTCGATCCTGAATGAGTGGCAAGCTTATCTGCAAAATAAATGAAGATTAATCCCTAGTAAGCAAGGGATTAGCATTCTAATACTTAAGTTAGAAAGGGTTTAAAGATAGAAAATATTAAGAGAGAGTTATTGTGTGTGCAACACTTTAATTTTAAAGTTTCTCTCTGCTTATATAATGTTTAGATAGCTACAACCTATGAGGCTAGAGTGTTTGAGTATCAGATTTCTCATATTTGCAATTAGAAAATTTAAGGCATCTGATATGATAGCTTGTAGGGTATGGCTTACTAATGTGATAGACACGATGGCATCAGGTAGATCGGCTGAAGAGCCTAATCAATCTATTGGAGCATTTGGCTAGTGTAGACAGTCAGTAGGCCTTTAGGCTTGTGGGCAACAACTAGGCCTGAGTTTAAATTGAGCCTATGACTATTGGATCGGATCCAAGCATGATAATATTAGGTATTATAATATAGTATTCCCTTAGAAAATCATATTACGCAGTGATACCCTGAATTGCAATAATTAATACAAAAAGAAATATACATTACAAGATATGATCTGGCAGCCAAAAATTTTCTTATTATTATAAAATGCACTTGTCACCAGAAATATATTCATCATAGAAGATAGTCACCATCATAAACTTGTTAAGAAATAACTCATGGTCATGTCCTAACAACAACAGTTCTTCCTTATAATCCACATTGGAAATATCAAATTACTACTATAAAACTAAAGACATCGGGAAAAACATGTTCTGAAGTTTTAGAACTTTAACATTAGGTGCAATCTAGACATGACTAGTGGAACTGAAAGGCACGCGGCATTAGTTTTGAGTTAAACTTAAAATGACTGTTATACCATTCAAAATATAAAAAAAAATAAAAATACAATCTTTTCAAACATACAAAAGGTGATGAGTTGGTTTTTCTTTTTTCAATTTTTTATGTCTTCAATTTCTTCAAAAGAAAATGCATTATGCACAAACATCCTAAATAACAAGTATAATAGAGGCCTTTCAGCCAAAATATGCAGATCTTATTGTGAACTTAGCATTTTCCTTATGATCATATTAATTTTAATTAACTAAATTATATTTTATTGTAAACATGTAGAAGTTTGTGGAGTTAGTGAGATTGGTAAAGAGAAACTTAGCAAGATATTATATGTACTTTGGTGTATTAATCTAATGTAAAACAAAAATCTGAATTCACTATTCTCTTCCATTTTTCACGTGCTTACACTTGCTCTTGTTTTTCAATATCATTGTTTACCTAGCATTGGACTTTAACTGACCAATCTTATAAATATAAATATTAAATATTAGTTGGAAAGTTCGATTCAACACAATTTAAAGATTGTCTCTTCTTGTAATATAAAGTTTGTTGCTTTAATTCCAACATCAATTGATTTTAATTCTGAACATTGCAGCTTTAAAATTCATGGAAAAAGATATTGTGGCCAACCTTTTGTGACAATGAGCTTATTTATTTCCAATGAACTTCAAGTCCCTCTATTGATCCAACTCTTTCCTCACTTGAGTACCCATTCTTTGTTATTACAACCCAAAATGATTTGAATAAAATGGCTAACATTGTTGAATAAAAAAATATGCACAAATTATATCTAAAAAATAATATATATTCATAGGCCCAATCAATAAAATTAGAACAAACTTACAACATTAAACTCATTACGTAGACCATAAAATCCACAAAGCTCACACCCCATAACTTCAAATAAACACAAACCTATGAAGCTTTAAGCTTTTTCAATGCAAGAATAATATCTTGTATAAAATAATAGCAATTTTTAAGACTCACTTCTATAAAATAGAACCATGCTTTTCTCCAATATGGATTTATATGCAAAACTGCACCTATGCTCAACAACACTATCACATATGAAATCAAAAAACTCACATAAAAATCAGTCATGTCCATGAACCCACCTTCTTCTTCTTCTTCTTCTGGATTTGTTAGAGAATCTTCTATTTGGCAACTTTCTAATAATGGAAGTCCACAAAGAAAAGGGTTTCCTTCATAGCTACTCTTGTTAAAGGTTGCAAATTGTCCAACCATCTCAGGTGCTTTGCCAGATAAATTGTTATGTGCAACACTGAAGTCTGATACAAAATGCAGTTGAGTGAGCTGAGGAGGAATTTTTCCATTCAGGTTATTGTAAGAAAGATCCAAGCTCTCAATTTCCTTCAAGTTCACAAATGATTCTGGGATTGGCCCTATCAAGCTATTGTGTGACAAGTTCAAGACTTTGATAATGCTAAGGTTTCCAATTTCAATAGGAATTTCACCTGTGAAATTATTGCAGGAGAAATCTATACCTGATATGAACTTGAGAATGCTTCCTTGGAATTTATATGTTATACTCTTTGTTGTGAACTCCAAAGGTTGTTGCATGTTACGCATAAGAGGTGCACTATATTCATCTTCCAATTGCACACGATATTCAACTTCCGGTTGCATGTACTTACTACTAAATTTTAGGCAAGATAAAACACTGCCGGATAAATTATTATTGGAAAGATCAACCAAACGAAGCTGGCCTAGATTGCATAATTCAATTGGCAATGAATCTTGAAGATTGTTATAACTCAAAAGAATATAGCTCAAATTAGTCAACTGGCCAATCCATTTTGGAATTGCTCCAGTCAAATGGTTATGGCTGAGATCTAATGTTGTCAACCCAGAGCAATTGTAAAATGCATTCCCTAATGGCCCATGTAGCTGATTATTCGACAAATAAACTCGTTTGATAAAATAAGGGCAAAAGTGAAAGGGAAGGTTTTTAGAGAATCTATTATTTGATAGATCTAACACTTCAAGATAAGACATGTTGACTATCCATCCAGGAATGTTGCCAGAGAGATGATTATTACTAACATCCAAAATTGACAACTTAGTACAATTGAGTAAGCTATTTGAGATATCTCCAGAAAATTGATTCCAATCAAGTAGTAAACCGTTCAAGTTGTTGCAGTTACCATGTTTAGAGAACATTGAGCCTTCAAAATCATTTTGTGAAAGGATCAATTCAGATAATGAGGAACATCCAATGAACAAATCTTCAGGTATTTCACCAGAGAGTCGATTATTAGATAAGTCTAGAAAATGTAATCCACTCATTTTGCCAAATGATGAAGAAATGCTACCAGTGAAACCATTTTCTGACAAGTTTAAATAATATAAATTTGGAAAAACTTGTCCAATATTTGCTGGTATAACACCATTCAAATAATTATAGGAGATGTCTAAATACTTGAATAAGTACTTGGAAGAATCATTTGGCAATTGGAAAGGCCCCAAAAGAGAAGTATTGGCTAAGGAAAGACTTGAAAGTTTTGTGTTGTTCACTAACAACCAATATGGAAACTCTCCCTTCAGCTTAATATTTGAAAGATCAACTTTTTGTAAATCATGTTGATGGTATAGGAATTTGGGAAATGCTCCCCCTTTTTCAGGACTAGACAAGTATAGTATTTGTAATTGAAACTTTGGGCTCAAATTATGCTCATCATCTTTCTCCTCATCATCTTCATATATTTCGCTATTATTTCTAGCGTCCAAATACTTGAGCTTTGAATGATTGAAAAATGGCTTTAGAGAGATTGGAACTTGGAATTGATTGCTTAAAAATCTCAAATCTTGTAAGGATGTGAGACTCCTTAATGGAGATATACTTCCATTAAAGTGATTCCAAGAGAGATCCAAATATTTAAGAGATGTTAAATTTCCAATGCACCAAGGCAAGGTTCCACTCAGTTCATTGTGGCTTATATCTAGCTCTTCCAGATGTCTCAATTTGCACAAACCTGACAATTATTTAATTGTAAAATATTTAGCTGTAGTATATTTTTAAAAACTCCATATCTTTAAAAATTGATGAAAATCGAATAAAAATGTTCGACTGAAAGGAATTATGCAGATAAGGATTCAAAATAGTTAAACGAAAGGAAAAAAAAGAATAAGATTTTATTAAAAACCAATCAAATATTAGCACTGTTTATATAGTTTTTTCATAAATTATTTAATGAGTCTATATGATTCGAAAGGAAAGAAAGTCAGTAAAGTTTACCTTCAATGGTGCCTTTAAGTCCAGAATTACGCAATTTTAAAGTCTTTAGAAATGTCATCATTCCAATATCTCTTAGAATGGTACTTTCGATGGTGCAAAAAGACATGTCAAGATATTCCAAATTTGTTAAATGTGATAATCCTACAAAGGGAAAGAAAATCAATTATCAACTAAACTTATTTTAGTTTACACACTTATTCTAAATAAACTTTGTTGAATTAATAAAGAAAAGATAAAGAATTTTAAATAACAATACTAAATATCAAACCGAAAAGAGTATTTTGAATTTTGATAGTGATAGGAATAATTAAAAAAAAAATATTTTACTCTAGATTAAATAAATTAAATAATTATTTATTTTTGTTGCTTTATTCAAAATAATTATCGAGTATATTTTGGAATGGATTTATTGACTTTCATTATATTTGTAGAAAAAGTTGTCATATCATATTTGCCACATTTCTCTTACATGGGTAAAGGTAAAGAATATTAAAATTTTTTTTATTTGTTATATTTGTATTCTTAGGATAAATAACACTTTTAGGATAAATAAAAAAAAATAGATTCTCAGTGAAAGGGTATTATAAACTTGACATAACAAGGATTAAATCCGACCAACTTAAGACCCATTTTCTCCACTATGAATAGAAAAAAAAATAGATAAAAAGAGTTGATTAACTTTTTAATATATTTGTATGTATTTCAAATTTATTTTCAATTCTAAGCTCTATACAGGTAGAGAGCAAAGTGCTCCTGAGTTCATTATAACTTATATCTATATATTCCTTTTATTTTTGTTTTTTTTTTATAAATTTGTTTACCTTGAGCAGGTTGGGTAGCATTGACACCCCGCAAAGACAAATACTTGAGAGAAAGGAGTGCTGAAAGGCTTTGAAAGGACTCTTGATCTAGAGATGAATAGTCTAAATACAACTCTTCCACATTTGTGAAGTTGCCCTCTACAACAAAGTTTCATTAATTAATTTTAAATTTAATTAACAATAACAACGCAATTACAATTCCAAATATGGTTATACAAAAAAGCATTATAAGACTCACAATTTTTAATTTATTTGCACATGTATCATTTGCATAGAATGAAAAAGTATTTATTGATATATTTTAAAACCTGCCTTCAACAAATATTGGTCCTTCAAATTGATTGCCGGTTAGAGAAATTGTCTTGAGGTGTGGATGCGCCCCTAATGAATGTAACTCAACATTACTTCTTCCATTGGAAGCAATGTTGTCAAGATGAAGACCTGTATATCCATCAATGAATATAAATTAATTCTTAAACCTAGTCTTTTTTTTTTAAATAATGAATCAAATATTTTGAACTGAAATTTTAAAAAAAAAAAAAAAATTTAAAAATAAAATACCGTTATTGTAATTAAGAAAATTATTTTGATCGTAAGCATTCATTTTGACTAAAACAACATTTTTTATTTTGTTAGTTATATTTTTGAAACTTAAATTAATAGTAAATTAATTTAATTAGTTGATAGTACCTTTTAAAGCCGTAATTCTATAATTTTGATTTCCACTCAGATCCAATCCTTCTAAATTGGCCAAAGCATCCAATTCTAGAACAACAATATAAAAACAAAATCAGTGTATAGTTTAAGAAAAGAGGATGGAAATAGCAAACAAAGTTATCTATCTTATAAAAAATAAGTATTCCATAATTTGTTGAAATTAAATATACAAAGAATCTAACCTTTCAGATTTATTGATCCTTGTAATTTGTTGTTGTTTATGTAGAGATATTTGAGAGAAAAACACTGATTGAGGGTTGATAGGGTGCTGTTATCCAGAGAATTACCACCCAAATCAAGTACCTCTAAATTACTATAGCTCTTAAATGCTGCACGTCCACCTGTATATAATTAATTATTAAATATATAGCCTTCATCTAATTATATTTACATTATTGTTGCAATTATTTTTTATCTAATCAAAATTTATACCACCAAAGGATTCAATTTCATTCCTTGCCAAACTCAAGTTCTTCAAGCTTGTTCCATTGCCGATCAATTCTATGCAACACCAAATGATTTCAAAATTTAGATTTTGCTTTAGATGAAATTTTACAATAACAAATTGCATATTTAATTTGGTTTCAATGCAATTAAAAATACAAAATTCGGAGACAATATATTAAAAATTTAATTTTAACGAGTTTAAAAAATGGTGACGATAAAAATAAGAGGAGTCTAACTCACCTTGAATATCAATTGTTCCTTTCAACCCACATTCTTCCAAATATAATGCCTTTAAAGATGCAGGTAGAGATAATTGTTTAGTATTGTTGAAGTTAGAGCCAGTTAAATCAAGATCCTCCAATTTCTCAAGTTTTGATAGCCCTTATATATAAGATAGGAAAAATTAATTAGTTCAACTCAAATGTTAAGCTTTGTTCCAACAAATAAACAAATTAATACAATAAAAATGATTGTTAAATATTAACTTTTCAATTTCAAATGATGAGGATAGTGATAACTCACTTGGAATATCAACTGTTCCTTTCAATCCCCATTCTCTCAAAGATAATCTCTTTAAAGATGCAGGTAGAGATAATTGTTTAGTATTGTTGAAGTTGTTGGCACTTAAATCAAGATGCTCCAATTTCTCAAGTTTTGATAGCCCTTATATATAAGAGACACCCAAAATTAATTAGCTCAACTAATTAAATCTTAAGCTTTGTTCTAACAAAGAAACAAATCAAAAATTTATACCATCAAGTGATTCAATTTCATTCTCTCCTAAACTCAAGCTCTTCAAGCTTGTTCCATTGCCGATCAATTCTACACAACAACAAATTTAAAAATTAAATTTTGTTTAGATGAAATTTTACAATAACAAATAAGATGTAGAAAATTAAAAATTGCATATTTAATTTGGTCTCAATGAAATTAAAAATACAAAATTTGGAGACAATAGAATAATAATTTAATTTTAATAAGTTTAAAAAATGGTGACAATAATGATAAGAGAGGTCTAACTCACCTTGAATATCAACGGTTCCTTTCAATCCACAAATATCCAATGCCAATATCTTTAAAGATGATGGCACAGATAATAGTTTACTATTGTTGAAGTTGTTGTAACCTAAATAAAGATCCTCCAATTTCTCAAGTTTCGATAGCCCTTATATATAAGAGATACCCAAAATTAATTATCTTAAATTTTTTTTCTAACAAATAAACAAATACAATAAAAATGAAAGAGAGAATTACATTAAGATCAATAATTTCAATAACAATATCTCACTCAAGCACTTGCAATTCAATTCAATGGAAAAACTATGCCTTAAGAAATAAGGAATTGAATAGAAGAACAGAATAAAGAAATAGCAATAAATTGTAAAAAATGGATGAAATTAAAATTCACATTGGATTTCATCCGTTCCTTCAAATCCGACGCGGGTTAAAAATAATGATTTCAAAGATGAAAGACTGGCAATAGATGATAGGATGCTCCTATTCTTGAAATTGCAGTATCTTAAATCAAGATCCTCCAATTTTTTCAGTTCTGACAATCTTTCAAAACCTGTACAGCAATTCCATATCCACCAAAATTAATAAAAATAACAAGTAAATATCTTATTAAACAATATCAATAAAAAATATTTAATGATTAATATATATTTCTAAGTTCTAACTCTAATAAATGTAAAATAATTTCTAATTAATTTATTCTTTCTACCAAAAAATATTATATTAATTTTATCCCGTATTTGATAAATACGAAAAACTATTGTCTAAAAAGAAAAAAGCTAAAAAATGAAGAACTTATGTTATTAGTGCATGATAATGCTCATTATCAAACCAATGCTTCTTGGGTAACCCGATCAGCATGACAGAGCCATACATAAGTTTATTTAAGAGAATAATACTTACATTGGTTGTGGACACAGTCAGCAATATTAGCGAATTGAATTATTAGACTATTGAGTTGGTGAAAGGGAAGAAATAAAGAAGCATTGAAGTAGTAGTTTTCTGATTGGTCCATCTCATTGCCGTTAAAATATAATTTAGTAACTCGGCTTGTAGAGGAGCTGCACTCTACGCCACGCCATTGACAGCAATCATCACTAATTACGTAATAGAAAGGAAGATGGAATGAAGCCATAAGCCCCATAAGAGCATTTCTCTCATAATCCAAACAACCATCAGCACATCTCCACGAGAGTATTCCTGTAATTATCACACTTACTGCCAATTTTTTCATTATTACACTCTTCTCTTTTCCCATATTTGATTGGCTACCAATACCCTTTAAGAGCTTTTTATAGCCATTCATCCAACTTCTTCTTCACGCCAACACCTTAATTTCGTTTTCATTGCTTTCAACAAGTCTACGTACTATTAATTATTCTTAGCATGTATAATACACAATTCCAAAACCATCCTTTCTTTCACACTAAATATTATTAATAAATTACTTGTTTATTTTAAATAAAAAAATTATATAAATGATTATTAGTTTCAAAGTGAAATATCATTTTTTCTTAGATGACATATACATACATATATATATATATATATATATATATATAATTTAATTAATGTTCGGATATTCAATGGCCCAAACTTTATATGGATATAGTGAAATAGATACTCTGCCAATATCTATTATAAACCAATTTCTTCATTATTCCCCTCTTATCAATTTTGAGCTTTGCATAGCCATCCATCGATCAATCCATCCACCCTCTTCTTTACGGAAAAATGAAATTTTTTAATATTTTCTTGCATTTAAGTGAATTTTTTAATTTTTTTAATTGAATTTAAGTATCTCTTAGCACATTAGTTTTTTAGATTAAGTTGCACAGAAATTCAGTCATACAGATCTTTGTATTCTTACCTTTTACCAACTCCGATCTGTCCTTATTTAAAAAAAGAAAAATAAGAAAAGGCCAAGTCTATTCCAAGAAAATTCCAAGCATTTGATACAATATTCTTTTAAAAAAAAAGAGTCAAGTATTTATACAATATTTTATATAAAAAAAAAAGTCTAGTCTCCTATTTCCACAATATTCTAAAGCAATCACTTTCATGCTTAATATTAATGAAAGACTGTTATTTAAAGAATTTAAGGGATGAACATGAAATAAATCAATTTTTTTTATCAAAAGAAAATAAAAAAGAGCTATCATTTTTTAAATATTTTATTGCATTTAAGTGAATTTTTTAATTTTTTAATTGAATTTAAGTATCTCTTAGCACATTTTTTAAATAAATTATTAAGAAAATTTGTGAGATAAATGAATAAAGAGAGGAATACAATATTTTAAAGCAATTACTTTCTGATAGAGGTGGCAAAATTGATTTAAATTCAAAATTTAACCGAAATTCGTAAAAAAAAAATTATACAAATTCAATTCAATCCAAATAAATATTCACTTGATCAATTAAAAAATGACTCATTTTATTCTTCAATCCAGTATCTATTGGATCAACCTAAAATTGATCCATTTTATTTTCCTAATTAATCCATTAGATTGCCTTTAAAATATAATTTAGTAACTCAACAGCCCATTTTCTATTCTCCATTGCCGGTTTCCATCAGTAGGGGGGCCATTGAATTGCAGTTTTCATCTCCAAATAATTATAATAATAATGTACAGCCTATTTTCTATTATAAAGTATTTTTTATGATTTATGAACTCTTCTTTAACTGTGCACAAATATGATTTATTTCTTTTTTTGTAATTTTTTTCTCATTTATTTTATTAATTGAGTGAATAAGAACTATAAAGTTGAATTAATGTTTCATAGTTTACATGAAATCTTTACCTTATACATTTGCAAAATAAATAGAATTTTAAGATAAAGCAGCGAATTACTTCATTCTTTTTATTTTTTTCTTTTTTATAGAGAATTACTCCATTCCTATTCTAAGAGGAGCCTTTTTTTTCACATGTATTAATATATTAAAATAATGCTTGAATAACTTAATTAAAATTGACCCGAAGTACCGAAAAAATGG